>JAATLQ010007528.1:2658-20793 GCA_013421005.1 Heliconius erato x Heliconius himera | reverse complement strand
CACAACTGTTACGTTTCACAGTCAGACGCTGTGCCGTTGCGCCACAGCGGCTTCAACATTTTTTTATATTCTCATTTTTATGATAACTTCCATAAAGTGACCAACACAGAATACAGTTACTGTTTATGTCGTCGTGTCGTACGCAAAGAGATTTTTACGAACAAGCTTTTGACTTCAAAGTACCGTTAAATGTAAAAGTGTCAGGATATTTGTTTAGTCACGCTGCCCTTTAGTCATACACTTTTTAATATTTTTACGTCATTTCTTTTATATTTTTATATTATGTTCCAAAAACAACAGATTTTACGGTTTTTGCTGCATGCGGGGTAGATAGTTTTGAACTTATATAAAAACACTCCTATATTTTGTTTTTGAAACAGCATTTCTTATGCAATAGAAATTAAGGCTGAAAAAATAACTTTTATTAGTTTGTTGCGTTTTCTTTTTTAATATATTTTTTTTAATTTTTAATGATACATCAAATATTGAAGAGAAGCAGAGCTCAACGCTGTACTTTGTATAATGAGACAGTGAGCGTAAATAAATTAAATATTTCTCCGAGTGATAATCGAATCTACTACCATATCATTCCGAAAATGACGTTGACTATTCTTTATTAAAAAAAAAAAAGAATAAATACATAAAAATTTAAATAATGAAGCATTTGACGCCTACACTACTAAATAAAGGACAAAACCATACGTCATGTAATGAGAGCGGAGCTCGTTTTCTCGCGTGGCGCGTAAACTAGAATGCGCATTGTTCTTAACTGGAAAAGTGAAAATAAAAACAACATGTCGAAATATCAACACATTTATATAGAAACATTTAATAGTATTTATTATTTTAATGTGTAATGTATAATTGTAATTTTGATTTCATTCTGGTCCTTTTTATACAATAATACATTATTTTTCAAGAGGCCAGTCGTGGCGCAGGGGCACAATGTGCGACTGTAAAGTCGACTGGTTGTGGACACTCGAGGAGACGAAATATTAATTTAAATTTATGTTTCCATTTCTTCGCTCTGGTGTCCAGGCAAAGCGCGGCGTTGAGTTCCGCCACTCAACACGCAATGCCTTCAGAATTCAGTGGAAATTGGGGAACGGAGTGTCTTTACACCAGGTTCGAGCGTGAAGCCGATTTATTTATTTTATTTTTATTTCTCAAGGAATGTTTTGAAAAGCGTTATGAATATATGTAAATATAGCCTTAAGTATTTGTATACACATGTATGTATTCGAAGTATAAGCAATATCTCTATTTCATTTTATTAAAAGTAAAAGAGTTAATTGTTGTATAGAACTACTATTAAAGAGTAATTACCGCCTATTAGCCGATTGTGATCTAGAATAATTAGTTAAATAATGAAAGTGCGCCCGCATTTGATGCAATTTTTGATTTTTACTAGAAAGTTTAGTTTCCGGTTCGCTGTCCTTGACGTGTGTATGTGTGCGTTACTCACACACACTAATTATGTAATTCAATGTATTCATTCGGAGACCGGAGAGCTTAGTGACTCAACTCTTTTGTCAATTAATCGTTTTTTATAAAACTATCAAATTCAATGAGGCCTACGTGGCGCCTGGGCACAATGCTGTGACTGTAATGCGACGGCTGTGGGCTCGATCCCCACTTATTTATTTATATTTTCACTTCTTCGCTCTGGCACCAAAATAAAAAGCCCGGCGTTAAGTTCTCAAAAAATTCGGCGGAAAGTAGGGAACGGAGTGTTTTAATACTTCCCTCTGCCTACTCTCCTGTGTGCGGGATACAGCGTGAAGTTGTTTTTTTTTCACACACCAACACTACATACTAATTAATTATATTTTTGGTAGGATTTTTTTAAAACTTCATAATTAAAACCGTCACATCTCCAAATTATTTACAAATAATGAATAAAGAAGCTCATAAAACAATTTACTTTTTTTTACTGAATTGTGATATAAAAAAAAACTGTTTTATGATTTTTCAAGTCGCTAATATGTAGATACGTAATTAAGTGTAACTGAATTATTGAAATTAACTTAAATACATAAGTCTTTTAATAGACTATAGTAATATTATAACCGTAATGTACTCGTAGATATGTAGGTATGTAATACATTATCTATACTAATATTACAAAGATGATGAGTTTGTTTGGTTGAACACGTTAATCTCAGGAAGTAATAATTCGAATTGAAAAAATATTTTAGATTTGTTTAGCTTATATATTGAGGAAAGCTTTTGATTATATTACATCACTTTATTTGGTGCAATTGTGGTTATAGTTATCTCGGACTCTTAGAATATGTCAAATTTGTATTTACACTTGACTACGAAGGTGAATTTGAATCCACTACCGTTGCGCCTGAGGGAATATCATTTATAGTTATTTTATAACTGTACTTACCATTAAACGTAAGTGTGCCATTTTGTAGCGGCTCGACTTCTGAAAGAAAATTATCAGATATATTTTTTTATTAACAGTATAAGGTGTTAACATATTTTTTTTAAAAGGAATAGTATAGTAATAGTATTTCGGAAAAAAATGGTGTACCCGTATACTACTAGTACTATAAAAACTCAAAGTGCGAGCGGGAATCAAATCTACGACCACCTCCGCCGCCGTGTGTACGTTTGTACAGTGATATAATAGCATTTAAAATGATCTAGATATCCATATAATTAATAAAACACGCACATTTAATATCACAATGTAGTAATTATTGTATAATTCAAATTATTTTTTACTTTGTTTAAATGAAACTCGCAATTATTGTTGCGGTTTGCGGACAACTTTGTCACGATTTCAAATTATACAAATTAAAGCTTAATTTTGTTCTATATTTTAGTTTCATAGCTTAAGCTTAAGAGATTCATATTAAATATAATTCTAGATTTATATTATCTTTTTGAAAATGAAAACAAAATGTTTACAATAGCAAAGTATTTCTCGACCACGAAATTTCTATCAAAAATCAAATTTAAATTAAATAAAATTGCGATTTACCCAAATTAATTAAATAACTCACCAAAATAATTAAAAGAATCCCAAAAGCACAGTACACAACCGGCAAGTTGAACCAGTGATAAGTAACGTATGAACGAGACCCGCGCGTTCGCGGCGGCACTGTGAGTGACGCTTGCGCATCTTCTCTTTATATAAAAACCCCCACTTTCATCTCAACTTTTGATACAAATAATACTTAATGCTGAAATTTATAATAAAATATTATGAATTGATAGTTATTTTTCATATTATTCATTGACATTAACCTGGTTGATACGAAATTACATCAAAAATTTAATATTTTATATGTTTACGGTTTTAAACACCTTTTTTATATCTTAAGCAATATATGGCAGAAACTATACATATGTTTAATGTAACTTTACATGTTGATGCCAGTCGTGGCTTGTGGCGAAGGGGCATAAGAGTCTAATTGTAAACGCAATAAGTTGTGGGTTCGATCCCACTCGAGGGAATAAATATTTAATATTTTCATTTCCTCACTCTGGTAAAGAGATTAAGCGTTGCGTCGAGTTACGCCACTCAACACTGGTTTGTTGAACACCATGCTTTGAGAATTCAGCGAAAAGTGGTGAACGGAGTGTTTTCGTGGTTCCCTCTGCTTACCCCGCTATATGCGGGATACACATCGTAAAGTCACCGAGGCCGACGTGGCTCAGTAGGGTAGTGTATGGCTATAATACTCTACTGTAATACGGTGACTGTGGCTGGATCCCCGCCCGGAGGAATTAGCTATTTTTATTTCTAGGTCCAATTTATTATATATTGTTTTTTTTTAATCAAATTTTCTTTTGAAATACAGTTTTTTATTATTTTATTTTAATATTAATTACACATCCTCCGGCTTGCCAACACCGACACGACGACGACGCGTGCTCTATAATATATAATTATACCAAATTATTGTTGCCATATTGGTACATAATTAACATTTATAAGGAAAATAATTAAATATATATTTTCAAGAACATCATTATTTTTTCTACATCCGCATTACAGTTTCCCAGACAAATCAGGCGTTTGTGGCTTTCCCTAAATTTAACATACTTTATTTACTTATAATCTGTATAATATCCTAATATACAACATTAGATATGCGTTTAATTATTTAAAACAATATATTAACAATGTGAAAGTCTCGATTTGAAGGGAAAAGCGGAGAATGGAATGTCCTAACATTAAGATTTCTCTGTCTACACCGCATAGCAATGCGGGATCAAGTATAAAAATAAAAACATATAGTTTAAGCCATCATGGCGCTGTGGAATAATATGGGTTAACAATGCTATTCCAGATAATTTTAATTTTTAAATTAGTTTCATTATTAAGGGTAGTGTTACGTTCGCCAAGTATCAAGAATTCGGATAGTGGAGTGTCCTTATACTAAATGTCACTATGCTGTGGTATACACATACATATACATATTTTTTTTAGTTTCACGATCTATCTCGCACATTCTAGCAGGGTGGGCAGAGGAAACCTGAGAATTTAGTGTTAAGACACTCTGATCCTATTAAGACACGATCATTCCCCATTTTACGACGGACCTCAACCCTGCGCTTTGCCTTGTGGCAAAAAACCTTAACGACGAAATGAACATATTAAATATTTCATTTTCCGAGTGGGAATCGAATACAGAATCGTCTCGTTTACAGTCACACCCTTAAGCCCCTGCACATCCTCATATTGTTTTATATTCACTGACTCATATTACGTGTACATTTTAATTGTAGAGTGAAAATGCTACGCTATTTTTTTTTATTTCCTAAATGTGGAATAACACTTTAAATACATTAAAGACATTTTATTTATGTTTCGCGGGTTTAAATACCTCTACGTCCAAATTTTATACTTACTTACTTAGCTTCACGGTTTATCCCTAGCGGAGTAGTCAGAGAGGAAGCCGGAACGGAGCGCCAAACGCTACAAATTTTATACGTTTTCTAAATAAATATTTATAATTGTGAGTCTGTAATAACAACAAAATGCAACAAAAACGATGCATATATGCTCGTATCTTTTAAATATGTTGACTTAGAAACATGACTTTTTGTCCGCTCCATAGAAACATAGCTAAATATTTAATATTAATTTCAGCTTGCAAATAGCACATGATCTCGAGATAAAAAGTCTTGACAGATGGACATCAAAGTGATCCTATAAAGATTTAGTTTTTGTCTTTTAAGGTAAGGAACCCTAAAAAATACATATTTTTTGTAAACGTATAAAATATCGAACGTGGGATTCGAACTTGTCCCTCTTGGACGGTTTTCAAGAGGCACGGTTTGTTGTTTTATACGTTTCCCAAAATATGTTTCTGTCTTTAGTGTGGAATAACACTTTTTTCAATAGTGCAACAAAAGCCTCATGATTTAACCAATTAAAATATATAAAACACAAACAAAGAAACATACATCTATCTATATATGAAAAACAATCCGATGAAAATAATAAGGCACATACATGTCTTGATTATAAAGGGTTTGAATTTCAGTATGAAACTTTATATACATATATTTTTGACAATAGATCAGTCATTTAAAAATAACATTCAAACAAAAAATCACTTGAAATCTTATTTCAAGTATCAAATGAATGAAGGTTATTTTTTTTGGTAAAGGTTAAGTTTTTTTATGAATATTTTATGTATAGTTCACGTATAAAGCAGGGTAAGTAGAGGGAACCTAGTGTAAGATTCCTTTCTCTACGCGCATTGCGTGGTGCAACATGGTGTGGGCGCCAATTTTCGAGATGTTGCGTGCTCAAGTGAAGCTTAGTGAATTTTCTTTGCAATCAGAAATGTTAATAACAAAAATTGATACAGCTTTAAAATTTAAAGTAAAGGTTTTAGATTCGTTTAATAACAAAAATGTAGTTTTTATTTTACTTTAATAACTACATAACATAATAAAATGTTGTATTTTAGTATGTTCTTACGTTCATTTACATAAACAATACTCAACTACCGTCTAAGAATAACATAGTTGCCCTCAGATAAAAAGTGAGAGTTTCAGTTGCCCGTTTCTTGGGGAAAAGAAAACCTCTTTATATTACAAAAATGGGAAACTTGAGAAAGAAGCTTACGAGCTTTTAAGGCGAGAAGTCTCAGAAGATTTAACGCGGACGATGGTTTTGTAATTTTATAGTAACATGATAAGATAAGGGGTTTCCGATAAGGTAGTAGAGAAATGTTTGACGTGGTTTTGTTATTTTTGCATTTTGAAGGCCAGTAGTGGCGCAGGGGCAAAAGTGTGAGTCTGTAAAAATGACGGGTTGTGAGTTCGATTTCCACTCGTGGATATGAAATATTTAATATTTTAATTTGCGCCTCGCTCTGGTAACCATCAGAATTCGGCCGAAAGTGGAGAACAGAAGTGTCTTAATTTGAACAGAGCATCTTCACACTAGGTTCCCAGATTCCCTGTCCTTGCCTTGTTATGTTCGAAATATACATAACAAGGAAGATAAAGGGAACGTGGAGCTAAAAAAACACGTTTGCCATCATAGTCAGATTGGCAGAGGGAACTCAGGGAACTTTGTGTTAAAAGAGTTCTTTCCCATTTTCCACCAAATTTTCTAGATATTGTGTGTTGAGTGGCAATTGAAATTTGAAAATAAAATATCATCATTTCTTCGAATGTGGATCGAACCCACAACCGCCGCGTCCGCAACAGCTGCACGCTGTCCCTCATCGCCACGACCGCCTTTTTTTGCTTTTTCTAATAAACAATATTTGTCGATGTGAGCATCAATCTCTACTTGACGCATAAACATTTAATAGTAATTTGTAGGTACAATTATATTGAGGTCATCGTGGCGCAGTGGTAGTATCACAGTATCTGGTTATAGGGTTTGATTCCTTCTTGGCGGAATGAACTATTTTCATTTCCCAGTGAAAACAGGGCAAGATGTGGCTCATCAGTAGATTTTCTCCCCCTAACCTGATGTACGCGGCGATGTAAAATGTAAAACTTTTAAAAAGGAAATTTTTTTTGGTTAATATTTAAAAAAAATATTGTAGGCTAAATGGCTTGAATATAAAATCGTCAGCTAATGTCCTTTCAAAAGTTCTTACCCTAAAAAACATTTATAAGGCAACAGTATCTATCAAAGAAGCGATTCTATCCTCTAAAAAATATGACTACAATAAGTTAAAAAATATTAAAATAAAATTAGTTCCAGGCCAGCCGTAGCGCAGGGGCACAAAGTGTGACTATAAAATCGGTTGGTTGTGGGTACGATCCCCACTCGAGGAAATGAAATATTTATTTACATTTATATTTTCATTTCTTCATTCTGGTGTCGAGGCAAAGCGCGGCGTTGAGTTCCGACACTCAACACGCAATGCCTCCAGAACTCTGCGGAAAGTGGGGTACGAAGTGTCTTACACTAGGTTCTCTCTGCCTACCCTACTGAGTGCGGGATACGGTGAGAAGCTGATGCATCCTCTGAGAATGAATATCGAATCCAACCCCATTGATTTATATTCAGACGCTGTTCCACTGCGCCGCGATAGCAAAATCATATATGAATATTTTTTAATAATAAAAAATGTGTTTGCTCTCGTCTCGCGTCTGATTCACTTAAAGGCGTCGACTATTTCAGTTCACCTGCGCGACTGCGCATTAGGTACTTCAAATTCGGAAAATCGTTAAAAACCCATTCACCTTATTTAGAAATAGCATCCGAATAAAATATTTAATACATATATTCTTAAAAATATGCTTTTCTTAAAAATATGCTATGCTAAACGTCTAAAAGTACAAATACAAGCATATTTTAATATGCTTGTATTTGTACTTTTAGACGTTTGTTGCATACATTTCTATTTTATTTAAAAATATATTATATAATTGACTGTAATTTAGACAGTAAACTGTTGCCTTTGATTACCATTCATTAATTATTTTTTTCAGGTTACAATTTCTTGATTTCATACATTTTATTACACATTTAAATAGTTTTTATTTATAATGCAGTTCCAAAATTTAATTTTTGTTTAAATTTTGCAGCCGAATTATATAATTGAGAAACTTTGTCCTTAAAAGGTTTTTTATTGGAAATGTTTGTTTCTTTGTAAAGTTTCGCCTGCGAAGACACAGTCAAAATTTTCGGAAAACGGTAATCAGAATAAGTTATCTAGATATTCTCTCTATTTAACCGAATCCGCATAAATGAAACAAAAACAATCTAAATCGGGTGGTTGATTTAGATTTTTGTTTAATGATCTCATGCGAGTCTCATACATTAGTATACACCGTTTTGCTACGCCTCTCACATCGCGTGCGCGTGTTTCTCAACACTGCAGTACATCGGTCATTACGGTTTTCGTCATATATTCAAAATACTAGAAATCAAGGATACATCTACGATCAAATTACTTTATACTGGCAACACATTTAAAGTATATAGTGCTTTGTAATTGCTTAGTAGTAATTACGATATATCGATAATTAAATTGATAGATAGATAGCTACACCCTGCATCGCGCATATAGTATGTTAGGAACCTAATATTACGATTAACATTAGGTTCCCTGTCTTACAAACTACGTTCCCCATAAATCGTCCAATTGTCGAAACGAACCTACAGCCGTCGCGATTACAGTCAGACGCATCACATTTAAAAATATAGTGCTCAGTAATTGTTTAATGTTACACTGGACGGACGGATTTGATGATAATATAGGTGATATAAGATATTTCGATAATTTAATTAATGTAGATACTTAAAGAAATAGATACATTATACTTATTATAAATACTGAGGCAGGTTGTGGCGCAGGGGCACCAGCGTGCGACTCTAAACGCAACAGGTTGTGGGTTCGACTTCCACTCGAGGAAATTAAATATGTAATATATTAACAATTTTAAAGTATTATTCTTCAATTAGGAAAGAGAAATACTTATTAGAAAACGTATAAAAAAATAAATATTTATTAAATATGTTTAACATTTTTAAACATATAAAAATTTTTACGCTACGTTCATTTAATAAATAGCATTCTCTCTTGCCAGACGCTAATTCTTAGTAATTATCTTTGGGTAGCGGAAATTTGTAAAAATCTCCCTACAGAGATGCTAACAACATAAATAAGTTGTAACAAGCGTATAAAAATTTCGACGTAGCTTGAACGTATGGCTTAGTAGTCAGAGCACCTGCTCGATTTCCAGGAGGCGCGGGTTTGAGTCTCAGTACGTTAAAATTTTTATACATTTTCTAAATAAGTACTTTTCTTTCCTACATGTGGAATAACACTTTAAAAATGTTAAAAATATGTAGTACTTTCCTTTTGTCACTCTGGTCTAGGAAAAGCGTGGCGTCTAGTTCCATCGTATCGTACACTAAGCAAGCAATACTACCAGAATTCGTCGGAAAGTGGGGGATGGAAGTGTCTTGATGAGAACGGAATATCTTAACACTAGGTTCTCATGTTCTATCTGTTAACCCTGTTATGAGCGGGATACAGCGTAATTAAAAAAAAATACTGTGGCTGTTATGGCGAAAGTGGGATACTTTAAACTCTATTATTGTGGGTAATACTCTTTCTTTAGTTAATTAATTATTATTATTTCTCCACTTAAGCAAGACGAAACCGGCGTTAAATTGCGCTCACAGCTCACACAATATCTCCGATTCAGGTAGAAAGCGAGGAACGGGCTTGACAGAATGTTGTTTCATCTGAAGGGCAGAGACGTTGGAAAAAACTTATTTATTATATAAGGTACTTGAAACTGTCGTTTACTAACATTATTTCTCACAGTCATAAACACACAATCCCATTTAACAATAAAGTCAAAATGCCTCACCTTAGACTTTATAAGCTTTAAAATCCATCATAATTACAGGTTGCGCTTCTCGTAGAGTCCTTTAGCAATAAATAAGTGATTATGTCATATTTTACATATTGCACCTCTCTCTTATTTAGCAAGGTGAGTGGAGAGAATGTTGTGTTTTTTTAAATATAATATTAACACTTGAGACGCTAGATCTATTTGACCCTTTTTTATTCATTTTTAAGAGAACATAGGGTTGTTGTGGTCAGTCGTGGCGCAGACGCACACGTGTGCGGCACACGAGAAATATTTAAGTTAGAGAGATTTAGAGATATTTATTTTCTCACTCTGGTAACAATTCAAACCGCGACGTTGAGTTCCGCCACTTAACACAAACAATTCGTCGGGAAGCGGGGAACAGAAGTGTATTAATAGGAACGGAGTGTCATAACACTCGGTCTTCCAGTTTTCAAAGTACACGTAATGATAAATGGTAGAGTTTCATGTCAATTTGAGATGTCAATAAAAGGTACTCTACCGTTATAAATGCCCGGAGCCAAGTCTGTTGTAACACGTAATACTTTTATACTATGTTATTAAATATAAATTTTCGATAGTTATATAATTAATTATGTAAGAGTCTACATGTCTATTACCTCAAAAATCAAATCTATATTATTATGATTTTTTTTGTTTGAACACGCTTATCTCAGAAACTACGGGTTCAAATGAAAAATAAAACTACATTGGATAGTCTATATATTGCGGAAAGCTGTAGAGTATACTATACAGAATTAGAACACGTTAAACATTTCGACATAGCCCACTATACCTGTTATCGGCGTTACGTAGGATACTAAGAATATGTTAAAAAGAGTTTAAAGAGTCTTTAGATTAATATTATGTTAGATTTATTTGTTATTAGGATTTGTCATTTTTGAATCGTATTCTAGAGTTTATACTAATAAATAAAAAATGGCTGTCGGATCGCTTATAATTTCTGGAGAATGATTTATTTTAATTTTCTCGCTCGTGGGGAATGGAGTGATTTTATACTAGGTTCCCTTTGTCTACCTTGCTAAATAGCATGAATCTACAAAAATATGAAAAAAAATCTTATAAAAGTTACTTTACTTTGTTGTTTGTTGCAGACTTAAGTGAGGAAGTTTTTCTTTACAAGTTGGCCTTTTGTTGGCTAATACCTTATCACAAAGGAGTCAGTTATCTTCTCTTTAATAACTTGAATTTTCTTATTTTATCTCATCTTAAGTTCTTGTTATATATTATGTTATACTTGAAATTAAATTACAGTTTATAATTCATATTGTCGGACGAACCAACAAATCGAAACGGACAGAATCCAGCTTTTGTAATAATTATTTTATTCACTTTTGTTACACTCACTTTCACTCTATTTATAATACTAATTCTAATAACATAACTTGCCTCGATAATATCTTGTAATGTACGCGAGCGCGTTTTTTTCAAATTCCCTTTATTGCTGTTGACCTGGACTAGTCTTGACAGCGTCACCAAGCAGAGAGAGGCGAGAGTAGCTCGCCTCTGAAGAAAAAGTACGAACTTGATAGACGCTTGTGAGGATTTGGCGATCACAGAGGACACGAGCGCCGTGTCGTCTCTACTTTTATTGGAAATCCACCGGAAAAGACACAGCACACTACCGCCACTATTACAATCGGTAGTTGGAAAGACAACCAAATGACGTCCTCTTAATGACAGTAACACCTGAATATAAAGGGGATATTTATAAATAATGATATATATAATATACGAGTAAGTAAATTATGCTAACAATATTGATAATTTTATACATTTGAAGTTTGAAACAGAGTTTTTCGATACAAGTTTGTCCATGCCAACATTGCTTCGGAGAAGTCTCGCGTGTTCGTGGAAAAGCTGTATATTGTGATTCTGTTTATATTTACTAGTGTCAAAAAGATCCGTTATTTGTTAACATTAGGTTCCCTCTACGTGCTCTGTTACATGCGGGATTCAGCGTGAAGTAAGTAGAAGTAGAAGCGGATAAAAAGCATTGCTGAGTTCCGCCACTCAACACGCAACGCCTTGAAGATTGAGTAGTATGGAAAACAGAAGATCTTATCACTAGTTTCTCCTGCCTACTTTGTTATGCGGGAAACAGCTTGAAACTAAAAACAGAAAAAACCTTTAGCATCAGTACGCAAATACATCAAAATTTATTTTATTACCACGTACTACAATTGATTGAGTCCATTCTCTTAACATAACGGCCTGCTGATGATAGTGCGTTGAGTTACGTCACTTTATTGCTAGACCATGTATAGAATATTTGTTAAGTATTACGTATTCTTACATTTGTGCATACGTTTGTACGTTTGTTTGTTGATGACATAAATAGGGAACTACAAAATTTTACATCATTTGATTTTAGTGTTGTTGCCTAACTGTTATAATGTATTGTGCTGGGTCAGTGTCTGGCCGTAAACTCAATTGTTGTAGATCTTGGTTTTTAATTGGTGGAATTGTTCAATTCCAATTAGAAAGAACTTTTTTTCTCGTCTACCAGTCTTCTAGTCTACGGTCCACAAATGACGGGAAAAAGGTACTTTCCCATTACCACCAAATTAGGACTCCAAAAATTATTTACATAGTAAATAGGTATGCAACAGTTCAATAATCTCATATAGGTAGAGCTTTGAAGTCGGCTCCATTTATTTTTTTTAAATGATCACACTTTGACTTTGACATAAAGAGCGCCGCTCAGTTCCGCCATTCAACACACAATGTTTCGAAGTAGAGAACAATGCTGTGTTTAATATAGTGTACGTAAATGCGTGAAACTAGGAAAAATATATTTTATTATTTGAATGTTCTGTGCATTTGTGTAATTGCTGCGAATTATAAATATCTATTTTTTTTAAAAGTTTTGAATTCAAAATGGTGAGTAGGAAATTAATTATTTACATTTCCTTCAGAGGGAACCTATGATTGTAGAGTTAATACACTCCATTCCCATGAATATATCCGTTTCGTACTTTCCGACGAATTATGAAAGCATTGCGTGTCGAGGGGCGGAACACAACGCGGCATTTTGCCTTGTAACCACAGCGAAGAAATAAAAATATTAAATATTAATTTTCCTCAAGTGGGAATCACACCTTCCTGTCGCCGTTGGCGTATGTATGTAGAGACTTTTTCTAGGGGGTGCCTGGACTTTTGAACAGATATTATGTTCGTGTAAGCGTTGTTATTTAATTTTTCAGGCCAAATGTTTTTGTTACAAAAATTTCTAGGGTGGGCACCAGACTATTTTGAGGTGGGCACCACCCAGACCCGGACCACCTGGACCACCCGGGCCCCTCTTCTTAGCTCCATGCCTGTCGTGCTTACAGTCGACAACAACATCTTAATTTACTTGCGGTTATCCAATAAACATTAAATAAAATCTGTTTTATGGTAATGAGTCATTTAATAAATATACAGGTCAACATCTATTAATATAAATGCGCTTGTAAATTATTAATATATTAATAGAAAGTTCAATCTCCGGCACTAACACTCAGTCAGGAATCCCTTATGTTAAATTTTAAATAACGTACCTTTAACTTTGCTCCTTGGCTAAAATTATCTTGGGAATCAAACTAAGGAAGTCTTGTTTTCCCACGACAGTAGTAGCATAACTTTACATTTTGTCTTATGTAAATCAGCTTAAAAAGCGAGACAGGAAAAAAATAATTTTATATATATGTTCATATAATTATACCTTCGAGCGAGGATCGAACTCATAACAGTCAGCTATAGTGTTTTATATTTTCTTTCAGTTTCACGCTTTACCATGCATCTATGCGGGATAGGCCGCCAGAATTTTGTGTTAAGACAATCTTTCTCCGCTCTTAGCTCGTTCTAAGTCTCACCAGAGAAAGAAAATGAACATAATTTATTTAGCCAACAACTATCTCGATTATAGTCACATATAGAGATCAGTAGGATCTCTACTGGACTCTGCTCTATACGTAACTCTTTGAAATAAACGTTCAAGTATTTAGGGGTGTGGTCGGAAGCTACCAGCATCTTGTAACGATGTGTTACAGAAGTTGCTTGAAGCATTGTAAATGCTAAGTTATTTAAATTTCATTAAAAGAGCAAATTGTATGTAAATACAATTGCTTCAAATGTCTGTGTCAATGTCTGTTACAAAATTTTTTAAATGGATTTAAGAGTGACGGTTAAAGTTGCGTTGCCGGTATTTACGTTGAAGATAGACGCGCTTTTTTAAGGTACCCACTCATGTCGTCAACATGGAAACTACGATAGGTAGACCATTGCATAGTTGCGTGGCACGTGGCAGGAAGTTCCTGTAGTAACGCACAGTAGTGGAGTGTTATGTATCCAACTCTTAATATTTTTGACCATTTGGATTAGGAAAAGGTCATCTGACCACGAGGACAAAGCCGACAAAATTGTAATTCATAAAAAACTTCAGATAGGAATTCAGCAGCATTAAGCAGCATGCAGCATTAAAACCGTACTACTAGCTCCCTGCTAATGTAACTGGCTACTCTGGCGCTTCACGCTTTTTCCCGCATAGCGATATAGGCACAAATAATCCGCTCCGTTTTCCGTTTCAGTCCAAAATTCGAACGTGTTGAGTGTACAAACTCAACTCCACGCGTTGGCATTTGGCGGTAGCTAGGAAATTAAAATAATTCAGTCCCTCAAATGGGAACCGAACTCATAACCGTTACAACCAGAGTGTCGCTGATAAGCCAAAAAAAGACTAGCCATTTCCCTCTGATTCACAACGTAGAAGTAAAGTGCTAATGTCGCTAACAAAATTAAAGTGTATTTGATTGAAGACGACGAAGACGGGATGCGGTAACAGATTAGCAGATTAAAACACGTCGAGTAAAAGGTCTGTCACTTGAGCAATGTCGTAAATATTATTGACATGTGCTTTTAGAAATCTTCAATGTCTTAAAAAAACATGGTTTTTCGCTTATATTATATAAGACACTATCAAGGGCGCAGTTAGATATATTTTTCGATGGTGTATTTTTTTCCAGAATTAATTATAATTTTTTAAATTCAAAATAAGAAACTTCATTAATATTCAAAATAAGAAACTTCATTAATTGAGGCCGTCGTGGCCCAGGCGCACAAGGGAGTGACTGTAACGCGACGGTTGTGGGTTCGATCCCCACTCGAGGAATTGAAATATTTACTTAAATTTATATTTCCATTTCCTCGCTCTGATGTCAAGGCTAAGCGCGGCGTTGAGTTCTGCCACTCAACACGCAATGCCTCCAGGATTCGGCAGAAAGTGGGGAACGGAGTGTCTTAACACTAGGTTCCCTCTGCCTACCCTGCTTTGTGCGGGATATAGCGTGAAGCTAATTTTTTTTATTAATATTTGGAAACGAATAAAAAAATAAATGGAGCAGGACTTGAACCTGTCTGAGGTAATTAAGAAGCGTAATGCGTTGGGTTTTTAGCTTCACGCTGTATTCCACACATGAAGAGTAGGTACAGGGAGCCTAGTGTCACACACTTCGTTCCCATTAGGACATTTCTGTTTCTCACTTTTAGCCGATTTCTGTAGTCATTGTGTGTTTAGGCAGAGCTCAACCAACAACAACAACACTTTGCCTCGTTACCAGAGCGAGGAAATGAAATATTCAATATTATTATGTAGAAATATTTAATACTATCAAGTGGGAATCGAACCCACAACCTGTTGCGTTTACAGTCGCATGCTTATGACCTTAAACCACGACTGCCTCAGTATGGTTAACCTACTTTGATTAAAAATCAAATCGCCCAAAACACTCCGAACAATTATAAAGTGAAACAAAGATTACAATTTTGATCATTTGCCGTCTCTTTATCGCGGTGACATAATACCTGGCATAATGACCATATTACAGAGTTTTATTACTTCAGATACGAGATGGCCGACGGACACAGACAGCAATCTTCTTTACAATTTAACATTGGCGGAAGATACGTTTGATGTAATGAAATATAATAATTGCTTTTATATAAGTATTTGTTTGTACGGCGAATGTATGAATGTGTGAATGTGTGCTACCTCTTTCTTAGGTGATAGTGGTTACATGTAATTTTTTTTCAAGAAAGTTATGGACATATTTCACAATAATCTACAATTCCTTTTATTATAATATGTATTCGTATTCTGTAATATAATTTGCGTGGACTACAAAACGAATCCAAACGACATCCCTTTATTTCCCGTTCTTATTTGTAAAAGTTACGGAAAATGCTTTAAAATTCAGCGTTCTACGCCGAGTAGTTTCGGTTGTGCGTCGCCTGTCGGGTCAGGACAAGGCGCGGCGTTGATCTCTGCCACTCAATACACACTGCCTGGGAAATTGGGCGGAAAGTGGGAAATAGAGTGTCTTAACACGAAGTTTTTACGGCCTATCCCACTATATGTGATGTGCACCGTCAAAAAAAAACATAGTAACTTAGTTTTAATATTTCTTATCTGAGGATGAAAGATAAGAAATAAACGTCTCATAAGGCATTCTACATTACGTAGCGTGATAACTTATATGGAAAAACCTCGACTGGAATCAAACCTGCGGCCGTCAGTCGTAGGCGGTGTTAACTAACACGTGGGCGTCCTTTAGAAGCACTGTGTCATTTTTGATTTGATATCTCAAGATCAAAGTGTTTCGGCCTCGACCTGGTTTTTCGTGGCAGCAAATTGAAGTACTTCCATGGTTTTATAAGAGGGCATTGTGTGATGAGACTTTGTGGGCTTGTAATTTGTATGTAACATTAACCTTTGAATTTCTGTATGAAGTGAATTTGTATGTGAACTTGTTTATAATAATGTAATAAATATAAGTAGAGTATTAAAAGATGAGGAAGGAGAGGCCGTCGTGGCGCAGTGGCGCGGCGCGGCGCCGCGATGTGTCGATTGTGCGTTAAATTGTCACTCACGGGGAATTTGTTATTTTGACTTAGAAGAATAAGATATTAGGAAGAAAATAATGAAATGAACGTGAAACTAAAAATAAAAATAAGTTAGAAAAAAAGTTAATTTTTTTATTCAGAAAGTATAGATAGAGTTTAGCCGGTATAAAGCCGGTAGAGTTTATAAAATATTTAATATTTTCATTTTTTAGCTCTGGTAACGAGACAAAGTGCGACGTTGAGTTCTGCCACTAAACACATGCTAACAAATTTGAAGCTATTTTTTAAAGATATTCCGTGACATTTTCTCATTATATAGACACAGTTAAAAACCTTTTATGTAGGAACAATAAAAACAGCAACTAATGTTAACTTGGTACTATGTTTTCGAAATAAATATTGAACTCAACATCATCGCGCAATTATTAAGTGCACAACTCCATGTGCCCCGTGATGAGGCCGATACATACAAAATGTTTAATAATATTATATTATGTAGAGTTTTATTGAGCATTGATCTTAGGTTCGAATCGAAAAAATATGCAGTAAATAGTAGTATTTGTATTAAATAGTACATATATATAGAAGGAGGCTACTGGCTATTATACCTGAGGCCAGAGTCACCTCGGGCACTTGGAATGTATTGTGACATATACAAGTTTTAGTTACTTCGCTTTGGTCAAGTCTACAATATATATTTACAAACTATATAAAAGTTGCAGGGGCACAAGCGTGCATCTGTAAAGGCCCCAAATTGTGGATTGGATTTCCAATCGAGGAAATGAAATATTTTATTTTTCATTTCCTCACTCTGGTAAGGATTTTTCCTACTCAACACGCAGTGCTACCATAATTCGATGTAAAGTGCCATATGGAAGTGTCTTAACGGTAACAAAGTGTTTTAACACAAGGTTCCCAGGTTGAAAAGGTGGGTGCTGCACTTACTTGGTGGGAACAAGGGAAGGAGAAGATGAACCTTGCCTTTACATTACATCTCTCAAGCACGGTCTTTCAAGCCGAACTTTATGCCATCTACAGGGCAACCCAGGAAATTACTAATACTTGTGATCCTCTGGTAACTATATTAAGTGATTCAAGATCCTCACTAGACTTACTAAGGAACCCTAGATCCACTCATCCCTTAGCAAACGCAATACAAAGGAATATCCAGCGCATAAGGGAACAGGGAAGAGAGGTAAAATTGACATGGCTTCGTGCACACATAGGAACAGCTGGAAATGAAAGAGCAGACGAACTTGCCAAAAACGCCGCACTGTCAGCGAATCCTCACAGCTATGTCAAAACATCACTGGCCTACGTCAAGACCAAAATTCGAGAGGAATCTATCCTGAGATGGCAGGATAGGTACACAACTTCAAGCACCGGAGCAACCACCAAGGAATT
>JAATLQ010007520.1:72139-98713 GCA_013421005.1 Heliconius erato x Heliconius himera | reverse complement strand
TCCCTCTGCCTGCCGTGCTGTGTGCGGGATAAAACGTGAAGCAAATTTTTATTTCTTACGTAGACTACTTCCCCCAATTTCAGTTGCTGGTTACGTCACGTACTACATTCATGTTTTCCTTTAAATTTAATTTTTCTAAGTTCAAATTAAGGTAGTAAGCTGTTTATTTAAAAAATATTATGTTTTATTTTTATAATATTAGATTTATTCTATGATTGATCCCATAATGTTAATTACTTTTACGAAGCCAAAGCTACTTTTTTGTTTTTTTAAAGTCTATTAATAATATTAAAGTTATTTAACATTAGTACTAGTACAATCGCAATATTAAACTAGGTATAATATTTTTTTCAGTTAACATGGTACTGATATTTGATCTCCATCGTTTCTGATGTTAAGTTTATTGATAAAATTACTTAAAAGCTTTTTAATTTCATTGAATTCGATGATAGTTCAAAACTGCCCCATATATGTTCAAAGCTACCCCGCAAGGGGGAGCTTTGAACATTTGACTACTACTACTAAAGTTGATATTGCACCTTTACCTTATATATTTTTCTACATACGATGCTACGATTGTGTAGCACAATAGTTGGACTAAGCCTTGTGAAATAGTAAAGAAGTTAAAAACTGTAGAATTTTTAGATATGACACAAAGTTTAAAAATCGTTCGAATGTGCCCCCCTCTCCCCTACATGAGGAAATTCAACGATCTTTGAATTTTAATACTATGTTTTATAAATGAAGAACTTCTCTACATTTCTTTATGTTCTTTCTTTCTCATTTTTGATTTCCTAACGTTGGTATGTAGTTTACTATACTAGGTTCAACTAAGAACTAATATAAATCTTATTAATCCTTGCTCCATTTTCCTTACAACCTCCAAGAGCTTTGACCTTAATCTCGTCTATAAGACACGCGAGGCGGACCCACACGAGCACCGAGTGCACGCCCCGGGCGGACCAACTTTGTACGAGCGAAGGTTCGCAGTTGTAATAAAATTATTATTAGGTCCATTAGTGTACAATATGTTCGCTTAAGGCCAGTCGTGGTGCATAGCCAACTGACTGTAAACGTGATAGATTGTGGGTTCGATTCTCACTCGAGGAAGTGAAATATTAAATATTTTCATTCCTTTGCTCTGGTGTCGAAGCAAAATGCGACGTTGAGTTTCACTACCTATTGAATGTGCCATGCCCACAGAATTCGGGAACGGAAGTGTCCGAACTCTAGGTTCCCAGGTTCACTCTGCTTACCTTCCCGTTGGCAGGATACAGCGCGAAGCCAATAGAAATGTTCGTTTAAATTAATTTTATTAGTTAATATTTTTAAAATGACATTACACATTACGCACTAAAGTGCATATTTTCTTCTATTATACATTTACACAGCTTAAATAATTTAAATACGTCGCTATACATTATATTAAATATCTATTTTTTTCCTCATTAACATCTTAAAATCTTAAAATCATTTCATGTTCAAAATTGGAATGAAAAGAAGTAGTGACTAATATTGAGTTTATAGGAATAATAACCCAAGGTTTAATAAATTAAAAGAAAAATGGCTGTCTCACATATAATATAAAATATCTACAACGTAGTCATATTGATCGTCACTTCAAGCACGCTAATGCATTTTCTATTAAAGGAACCATGTCATACTGTTTACCAATAACTTAGCTTTTAGTTCCTCCACTGACGTGACACTTGCACTATCATATATAATATATATATTTTTGTACTATAAAATATATTATATTAAACGTGTTAAAGATTTTTTCTTTTTATTTCTATGAGTATTGAAGATTTAATATGTTATTTGTGACCTCATTTGCGATGGCTGTTCAAGTAAAAGCCTTTTGATGCCGTCGTAAACGTTTGAATTGACGTAATAAAGAAACATTTTCAAAGCTCAAAGGAAGAGTTTTATTGAATGTTTTCAACGGGAAAATTGTTGAAGTTACGATAGCTCAAGAAAATTTAAAGAAGTTTAAGTATTATAAAGAAAGTTATATATTCGAGAAGGAAAATTTACTAATACGTGTTGAGAAATAATTAAATTGGACATGGATAGAGACTGGTGGCAGCTGACGCCTCGTCGGGAACTCTACAGTATTCCAGATAGCTTAGCAGCTCACGATTCACGGGTACGACAAGTTAAAAACGGTTGAAAGTTTCATTTTACTTTTCATCCGGTTTTATATATAATACTAGCGATAGCATTTTCTAAAATACTTTTATTTCTAAATATATTAAATGATAAGAATAAAAAATTAAGCATAAATTACATGGCATTACTAGCATGTTATCTAAAAAGAATATAACACATAATTAAATCGACTTAGCTCCTATCGGTACATAGTTTATTCTAGTCAGACACAAAAAACGTGAATATTATATTCAATTACAGTGTGTGCGGTTACACCTACGTGCACAGTGGCAAGGTGAGCTGATGTGAACGTCACAGCCGCGCCTCCCGACGTCTCTACATTATTACCAGTTAGCACATTTTCAACACGTCCATATTTTATGTTTAATTTTAAAAGTTTATTCTACATATATTCTTCTATATTAATATTATAAAGCTGAATAGAATATTGGTTGTACGCTGTAATCTCGGGAACGACTGATTTGAATCGAGTTATTTTTTTGTATTGGATAGTCGAAATTTTTTAACTATAGAGTTACCATTTTAACCGGATTAATCGCGTATATTTGGTACTTTTATACATTTTTGGAAACCCGACGTTTCGAACACTTTGCAGTAGTCCGTGGTCACGGGTAGAGTCTACCCGTTTAATCCGGTTAAAATAGTTTCATTTAAAATGTGTAATAATCGTGAAAATCAAAGAACTTATTATAGAGTTACCGGTCCTAGTTAGATCACGCATATAAAAAGTTGTCATGTGTTATACACAACTCTTAGTTATTTCCGTTTGACCAAGGGGGCGAGGCCACGAGTGACATCTAGTATATAGTAATTGTTTTTTAATTATATTTTACTAAGTTATTTAAAATGATTACAATTTTTAATATGTAGATTGTAAATTCTGACATTAAATATAATATTTTCGTATTATGACTATTTAAAGGTCCTTCTCAAATACCGCAAATATTTTAGGTATCATAAAGGCATTTCTGAGATCAGCGTGCACAAACGTACAGAAAAACATCCAAACAGATATAACGAATAGTTATATTTAAAGAATAAATATTATTTTATATGTTTTTTTCTTAAATAAATTAAAAATTTGCATAATATTTGCGTTTTTGCTTGCACAGAGGCAGTCAATGCAATAGGTACAAGCAGTTAATTTTATACGTAGAGATGGGGTCATATCAAAGAAATTTATCGCCAGTTTAAATAATTTCGAATAACGAGTCGATAAAGGTCGATGTATCGGTCACCTTCATTACGTCACTATGCATAGGAAAGCGTGACTCGTCAAAAACTACCGGAACTCAACACTAGCTAAAGTTCAAATGACGTTTGAAAAAAAATGCGCGAATAATGATGTTTTCGTCTGGCATCTAGATGCTTCCTTGCAGATTATAGAGAATATATTACTATATTCTTTAATATTAAATGTCTTTATTAAGTAAAATATTTATATTATTTAATTTATATAATTCGTGGATATATTTTATTAAAAAAAACCGTATCTTACGTTTTCTTGCATATCAATTCCATTATATATATATATAAAAAATAAAATAAATAAATTAGCTTCACGCTGTATCCCGCACACAGCAGGGTAGGCAGAGGGAACCTAGTGTTAAGACACTCCGTTCCCCACTTTCTGCCGAATTCTGGAGGCATTGCGTGTTGAGTGGCAGAACTCAACGCCGCGCTTAACCTCGACACCAGAGCGAGGAAATGGAAATATAAATTTAAGTAAATATTTCATCTCCTCGAGTGGGAATCGAACCCAGAACCAGTCGATTTTGCAGTCACACCTCGTGCCGCTGCGCCACGACCGGCCTCGTATAATAATATATATATATATATATATATATATATATATATATATATATATATATATATATATATATATATATTATTTACCTACTATTAGCGAAAATATATGATTGCCTATATATAATTCTTAGATAAATTAACATTATATGAATGACTGGAATAATATATTTTTTGGGCATACCGGTTATCTCTATTAATTATGTTAATGTTAACTTTTTTATATTTTTATATTCAACAAAAGTAAGTTTCCATTATAAAGTTTGCGGTTTTAACCTTGATAGGTTTAAATTATTCAGTGGAGTTGTAAATTTCCACACTCCAGTGCGTGTCGGTGTATTGTGTTGTGATCGATAGGGAATTCAGTGATGCCGCTATCGCCTGCATATCACAGATGATAAAAAATACTAGCATGTTTGTATGTAAATATAGGGAGTAGTTTGAAAATAGTGTTAGGCTCTAGAAAATTGGACGAAAATAAGGGAATCTTTTAGCACTAGGTTCCCTCTGTATTTTCCCTGCTACTGCTAGGAAAAATAATTTATAACATCATATAATTAAAATTATAATTTTGTATTTATACGTATCTAAATATTAATTTATGTATATTATTTTTAACTCACCTAAAGAATTTAATGATTCAAAATGACGCAATTTGATATATAATATATTATATGTTATCCATATTTTTTTGTTTAAAATAACTCCAAAGTCCTTACTTCAGGTTTGTACTGTAGCCATCAGATGTTAGAGGCGGTATGAATCAGACATATCCTTCAGGGCACACGGCGCCAGATATGAAAATTTTTATCATATATCCCAAGAAGTTGTTAAATCATCAATTAGTTCATAACACGTTTTTAATATACTATTTATTAACTAAATATTTTTTTCCTCCCGCAGGGTATGGCATTTTCCATTGAAGAACGCCAGGCCCTAGGTATCCACGGACTTTTGCCCCCTAGAGTGAAGAGCCAAGAGGAACAGGTTCAACTATGCAAGCTCTCTATCGAAAGATACGAAGATCCTCTCAATAAATACATCTACCTTATGGGACTTCTTGTAAGTAATTATATAAATAGTTATTATATTTTGTATTATATGAAAGAAATTAAATACATCTATTTTGATTGCCAAAAGTACATAAGTGGTCAGTTTCACGCTGTATCCCGCAAACAGCAGGATAGGCAGAGGGAAACTAATGTTAAGACACTCCGTTTTCCACTTTCCGCCGAGTTCTGGAGGCATTGCGTGTTGAGTGGCGGAACTCGACACCAGAGCGAAGAAATGGAAATATAAATGTAAATAAATTTTTAATTTCCTCGAGTGAGGATCGAACCCACAGCCAGTCGATTTTACAGTTACACTTTATTCCCCTGCGCCACGACTGGCCTCTTATAAGTGAAAATTGTTTTAATTTCCTTTTTATTAATAGTTTCACCTGCCTCATAGATAATTTTTATTTATTATCAATAAAACTATAATAATAATAGATGTTTTAATAAATTTATACCACATTTGTATAATTCTTAACAATTAAAGCTATAAATACCATTTTCTTGACACTTCAAAAGTGCCTTGTCTTCCAAATTAGAGGGCCAATTTGTCAAGCTGATGTGAAAACTTAACCCGTTATGGGCGGCTAAGAGATTACATTTATTAATGAAAATCTCTACGAAATTGGAATAATTTAGCAGATTCAACTATGGTTTTGCATTTATATTGTATATGAAAATCATTACTAAACTATATTTAAAGCTAGTAGAGGCCAGTCGTGGCGCGAGGGTACTAAATGTGATTGTAAAATCTACGGGTCGTGGTTTCGATCCCCACTCGAAGAAAATAAATAGTTATTTAAACGTATATCTTCATTTCTTCGCTCTGCCTCTGCCTCCCCTTCTATGTGCGGGATACAGCGTGAAGCTGATTTAATTTTATTTCTAATTCTAATAAATGTTATGCTTCTTAAATTGTAGAAACCATTACTTTGCGAGGCCGGTCGTGGCACAGAGGCACAAAGTGTGACTGTTAACGCGACTGGTTGTGGGTTCGATACCCATTCGAAGAGATGTAATATTTATTTATATTTCCATTTCTTCGATCTGGTGTCGAGGCAAAGCGCGGCGTTGAGTTCTGCCACTCAATACACAACGCCTCCAGATTTCGGCAGAAAGTGGGGAACGGAGTTTTAGCACTAGGTTCCCTCTGCCTACCCTGTTGTGAGCGAGATACAGCGTGAAACTGATTTATATCATTTATTTTATTATTTTACAATTTCCAGGATCGCAACGAGCACTTGTTCTACCGTTTCGTCGGCGAGAACGTAGCGGAGTGTATGCCCATCGTGTACACCCCGACCGTGGGCCTCGCGTGCCAGAAGTACGGCCTCGTGTACCGCAGACCGCGCGGCCTCTTCATCACGATCCACGATAAAGGACACATTTATGACATTTTGAAAAATTGGTAAGTTTACTATAATATGCGTTTAAGTTTAAAATGTTATTATTGTTATTCTTAGTTACGCAATGCCTTAGAGTTGTGAGTCTAAGCTCTGTTCTACTATCTAAGCTTTAAGCAGATTCATCTAAATGGAAACAAGTTCCTTTTGTTTAAAGGTAACGAGTGTAAATAAAACCGTGAATAGCGAATATTTTTGTTATTAATAAGAGCATTTTTCTGTATTGATCATGTTTATAATTTATAACACTTAATATATTACTTGATATTTAGGAATGAAAATGGCATCTCAAGATTGATCTCAGACTTGAGAGTCGTTTATAAATACGTTCATTAATGCCATCTTAAATAAATTTGAACTTACAGCTACCGCGTCATGTCTAACTACTATTCTAATAAAAAAAAATCCACGTAGTACGACTTATCGTTCGATAGAATTAAAAAAATATTTGTGTTTTCTCGATTGTTTGGAAAATCCGCTTACTACAGAGCGCCTTTTACAAAACGCTTTGTCATCGTCATGACGTAGTTAATCTCTATCGCTCTGAAAATTGTCATACGAATTGCCTCCTATATTTTGTATTGTGGAATATTCGATACTGCGTGACGTCACGGTGAGCCAAATATGGCATTGAAAGTTGATGACGTCATACACGAGACTAAGCATTCTAATTGTAATATATAAAAATAAAATAAACAAAAATAAATAGCAGAGGAGGCAGAGGGAACCTAGTGTTAAGACACTCCGTTCTCCACTTTCTGCCGAATTCTGGAGGCATAGTGTGTTGAGTGGCAGAACTCAACGCCGCGCTTTGCCTCGACACCAGAGTGAAGAAATGAAAATATACATTTAAGTAAATATTTCATCTTCTAGAGTGGGGGTGCAACCTACAACCAGTTGATTTTGCAGTCACACTTTGTGTCTCAGCGCCACAATTGGCCCCAATAATAAATATATAGTATTATATTTTAATTGCAATAGAATATTAAAAGTAAAAAATAGTCCACCACCTTCGTGGAGTAATACAATAATGTCACACGTTACGAGTGGTGGTTGCGTGTTTGATTCCCATTCGTGGCAATTGTTATAAATTAAATTATTTTGATTGCTTTCGTTTAGTAGGATAACCGTTACATGGTAGTTCTTTAGTACCGAACCTAAATTATAATTGATTGTTTTGAATAAAAGCGACAATTTTAAAAGTAAACGTGTCCGTGTAGGCCCGAGACAGACGTGCGCGCCATCGTGGTGACGGACGGCGAGCGCATCCTGGGGCTGGGCGACCTGGGCGCGTGCGGCATGGGCATCCCCGTGGGCAAGCTGGCGCTCTACACCGCGCTGGCCGGCATCAAGCCGCACCAGACGCTGCCTATCACGCTGGGTGAGCTGCTTCTTGTCATTGTTTTATTCAATATTTTTTTATGTTTATGTATGAGCTTTTTTTTCAGCTTCACAATGTGACACATTGTCTTCTATTTTCAGCAGAATTTTTGAGACATATCGAGCGATTTGGTACCAGTGCGAAGAAAAAAGATATTAATAAATAATAATTCATTTTCCCGAATTGGAAACAAACCCACAACATCACACGCTTGTGCCCCTGCGCCACGACCGCCTTAAGAGTATTTATGTCAAATATTCCTTTAGCTTTTTCTAACATTATAATTATGGTAAGAAGTTTATCCTTACCACTTTTCATGTATCACGTCGTCGTGGGTATTGTTCTAGTGGAAAATACAGAACAGTGTAGGTATAGTACGTTTCTTATAGTTGTTAAGTTATAATAAATTATAGGCTTGGTTTGTAACACGTTCTTGTTTTTGTAATCGATTAATTTGCAATGTTAAATCTAACTGGAACTATAAAAAAAAAATCTCACAGCTCTCTCTGGTGATATTTAGCAGTCGCTTCTACTAAATACGTTCAATTAATCGACTCTATATAGAGTTATAGAGTGACTATAAAAATATAAAAATAATTATGACGAATACAAATTGATAAGGAACAATTTTAAATGCTTACACTTACGCTCTGGTAACAAGATAAAGCGCGGCGTTGAGTTCCGCCACTAAAACAGAAACACGCAATGTCTTAAAAATTCGGTGGAAAATCGGAAAAGGAGTGCTTTAATACTACGTTTCCTCTGCTTATCCTGCTGTATGCGGGATACAGTTTAAAGCTACGATTGCAAATCTTAATATATTTAATTCCAATTCCAGATGTCGGTACAAACAACCAGACAATGCTGGACGACCCTCTCTACATCGGCCTCCGCCAGAACAGGGTGCGCGGCGCCGCCTACGACGAGTTCATCGACGAGTTCATGCAAGCGGTTGTAAGGAGATTTGGACAGAACTGCCTCATTCAGTTCGAAGACTTCGCCAATGCCAACGCTTTCAGATTGTTGGCGAAGTACAGGGGAAAGTAAGTTTTGGTATTTGATTTTTAGAATTAATGAAGATGTATAGTAAGGTCAGTATGTCGTGGCCGCATTGAAATTAAGTTTTGCGCATTGTATACTTTAGAAGAAATTGATCAAAAATACAAAAAAAATCCTTTAATCTTTATTGCATAGACATTTACAGCTAACTGCACAATTGTGGCCACAACTCGTCGACCGTATTATAATTTATTCCAATGTAATTTAGGTAAAGAGCTTAGAATCTTTAAGCTATAATGATGTTAGAGCGTTCCGCTTAAAATTTTGGTTGTCAACAAATTAAAATTTTCGTTGTCATACACTTGTAAAGCAAGTGGGGGTTGATTTTAGAGGATACAATTTATATAATATGTGATATCTTGTTATATAACTAATATGTTATTGTTATAACGTTAAGAAACATTTTTTTTTATCCAACTACGCGACATAAAGGAAATCTATGAGTCTATATATGTATATTTTATATAGCGCAGTAAAGACCAAACAGGAAATCGACCTACGATTTTGATTATTCTTATATCAACTTATTCGCCTAAACCGTGGGAGCATATATGACAACAACAAATTTTGTCAGAGCGATAATCAAACGCCATATTGTAAAAAATACAATTTGTCTTTTTTATTAGTACTGGTATTGTAAATACCAGTACTAATAAAAAAGACAAATACATTTAAATTTGCTTAAATAATTTATTTTCGTTTATTTTCATACTTATAACATGCCTATAACAGGTAAAAAAAAGATAATTTTATAGTATACGTGTTATTTATTTATGTTATAATTGTTAATTCACAGATACTGTACATTCAACGATGACATCCAAGGAACAGCTTCAGTCGCAGTGGCGGGACTCCTCGCCTCTTTACGTATTACTGGGAAAAGGCTCTCCGACAATGTTATAGTGTTCCAGGGGGCCGGAGAGGTGAGTCACTTTGAATGCAATGATTACTACTTTATATTTGTTGTACTTTAGGAGGCTAATAGAGAAGGAGATAAACTCCTTCTGGGTTTGGGCATGCTGCCCAAGAGCTTTTACTAATTGAGCCAAGTACTCATGGGTGAAGGAAAAGGTGGGTAGTGGTCAGTTGGCCTATCCCTGAATGCTAAATATTTCCTCATAATAAATCCTGTAGACAAAAAGATCAGTTTAAAAAAAAAGTCGGAGCCTCGATCTCGATCGAACCCTCAAACGTCACATTCAGTCAGACCGCTGTACTATGACGGCCTCAATTGTATTTAATATTCATTCGAATATTAATTATTTCTTATTTCAACAGGCTTCTCTAGGTATTGCGGAGCTTTGCGTAATGGCGATGAAGAAGGAGGGCACCTCCGACGAGGACGCGCGCGCCCGCATCTACCTCGTGGACTCGAAGGGGCTCGTGGTCAAGAACAGGCCCGAAGGAGGACTCAACGAACATAAGCTGCACTTCGCCAAGGACTGTCCTCCCGTCAGGACTTTGGCTGAAGTGGTCACTCTGACGAAACCTACTGTTTTGATTGGTATGTTTAATTTTCTTTATTGTATGAATTTTATAATAAAATAATAATGCAATTCTCTTTTAAATATTTATATCCAAACGGAATAGATATACAAATATTTTTTTACATATAATTTACATAATACTTAATACAATGTTGATTATCAAGCAATATCTTATCTTATCAACATTATCTATTGTCCTCAAATTCTAAGTAGAGTAAGTACTCTAAATAACAATGAAGTTAACTTATTTACTGTACATAATCTTTTTTAAATGCAAAATTATCCAAATTGAAGCTGTCGCAGTGACACCATATAAACTAGCTGAGCATGTTCTTCTTCATTCTCACTGTGACTTCCTCGCTAGTACTTGCCATTCTGTGTATCTCTTCATTGTATATTCGATCAGCTAAGCTAACTTTCCACATTCTATGAAGAGATTGCATCTTCACGGCATTTATTTTTCTTTCGTTTTTATTCTGTAATACCCACGTTTCGTTGCTGTATAATAGCGTCGGTATCAACTCTGCATTGTATACGGCCAAACGCGTAGCTGTGCTGACGTTTCGCCATTTTATCAATGGAACTAAGGCTCCATTAATCCTGTTACCGGCAGAGATACTCCTTTCTATATCCATTTCGTATCTTCCATCTCTACTGAACACATTACCCAGATATACGACTTCATTTATTTGTTCTAACATCTTACCAGTGGCGTAGCTAGGGTATTTGCTGCCTGGTGCGGCTTAGGACTTGATGCCCTTTAAAATGGTCAAAATAATTTCAGATTTCAAAACACAGTAGAGTAGATATATAATTTTTTATTACTTCAAAACTATAATAACTATATATAAGTTCTAATGGGGTATAATGGCGTGTCAAGTGGCGACGAATGCGGCGTTGGAGTCCGCCACCCAACACGCCATGTCCGGAACGACGGGAGGTGGAGGATGGAGCTGCAAATAGCTACGTGGAATGTAAGAGGAGGGATGAAACAAAAGATGAATGAATTATTAGATGTGACGGATGGTAGAGATTTGGATGTCGTTTGTGTGACAGAGACCAAGCGAAAGGGCAATAACACTACCGATTTACCGGGCAGTCGAGTCGCTTTCTGGGCCGGCGTACCAGAAAGCGAGCGGGGCTGTCAAGATGTAGGTGTGTTATTGTCCTCTCGATTGGTTAGTGCAACGGTTGAATACAAGGCGATCAACCCGAGACTGTTTTGGATTCGCTTTAAAATGGGGATAACAAGAATATTCTTGTTAGTGGCGTATGCGCCAGTATCCTCAGCTCCATTAGGCGAACTCGAGGAGTTTTGGGAGAGTGTCAGGGTGCGTTAGAGGGAATGAAAAATTAATAATATGTGGCGATTTGAACGGATGAATCGGAACTGCGCGAAGCGGTTACGAGGGAGTGCTAGGTCAGTATGGTGACAAGAGAATAAATTAAAGCTGGAAAGCTTATATTGGAAATTTGCAAGAAAAGAAATTTGTTTGTGGCAAACACGACGTTTGAACATAAATAAATTCACATGTATACATGGGAGCGAGCCGAAGGGAAAAGTATGATTGATTTATTCCTAGTGGATCAGCGTATTCGAAGCCAAGTTATGGACACGCGGGTGTTTAGACTGTTGTGGGAGGCCCGAGGAGGCTAGACGTGGAAGAGGGTGTATGGATCAGATCTTTTCCCTCCGCATGATTACGGAAAAATTTTTGGCCGTTAACCAAAAAGTTTTCTGTGCTTTTGTGGACTGGGAAAAGGCGTTTGACAGAGTTGTAAGAGCGAAATTATGGGAGATACTACCCCGGTACAATGTGAGCGGACCCTTGCTGCAGGCCGTAAAGTCTCTTTACAGAGATCACTCAGCCTGCGTGCGAGTAGGAGCTGGCATGTCGCCCTGGTTTGACATCCGATCGGGTGTTAAACAAGGTTGTGCCATGTTAGCTTGGTTGTTCAATTTGTATTTGGATAGCTGTCTTCATGGTGACAAAGGTGACCTGAATGTGAATTGCCTGCAGTACACAGATGATATAGTGCTTATTGCATCATCAGAATGCGAGTTGCAGGCATTGGTCACCACTCTGAGAGAAGGGTGTGAAAATAATGGTTCAAGCCTCCTTGCGAATAAGACAAAGGTTCTGATTTTTGAAAGAGATGAAGAAAGGACGGAATGCAAAATCAGTGTAAATGGTAAGATATTAGAATAAGTGAATGAAGTGGTATATTTAGGAAGATTGTTCAGTAGAGATGGAAAATACGAGATGGATGTGGAAAGGCGTATTGCTGCCGGTAACAGGGTTAACGGAGTCTTAGCTGCACTGATGAGACGGCAAAACGTCAGCACAGCTGCGCGTTTGGCCGTACACAATGCAGTGTTGGTACCGACGCTGTTATATGGCAGCAAAACGTGAGTATTACAGAAGAAGAATGAAAGAAAGATGAATGCCGTGGAGATGCGATCTCTTCGTAGGATATGCGGAGTCAGCTTAGCTGATTGAATCTGCAATGAAGAGATACACAGAATGGCAGGTACTAGCGAGGACGTCACGGTGAGAATGAAGAAGAATACGCTCAGCTGGTTTGGGCACGTCAAACGAATGAGTGATGAAATAATGGCAAAAAAAAATATGATGGAAAAGTGAGTGGTAATAGAGATAGGGGGAGAACTCGGTTAAGCTTCGCACAGTATCAAAGATACTGGAGGAAGGTCACTTAAAAAGCATGAGGACCCCCCGGAGGGCATGTATGAAGAGGTTGATAACAGTGGACGAGGCGAAAGAGGTATGTAGAGACCGTAGCGTTTGGCGCTCCGTTCTCTCTGACTACCCCGCTAGGGATAAAGCGTGAAGCTAAGTTATAAGTTATAACATTAGATTTTGGTAAAAAATATTGCAAAAATTTAAAACGGACATTACGCGCTTTTTGACTAGCAAAGTCATTAATCACATTTTCAAAATCAATAGTATCGACTAGTTCATGTTCAATTGACATGATAGCGAGATTGTATTTTTATTTTCATTCTCTTATTTTAATTGTACATTCCTTGATCCTTGATTGAAAAAAAATTAGAAGAATTGATCGCAGACTTTGATGCCCCTTTCCATTTGATGCCCGGTGCGACTGCACCGCTCGCACCCCCTCCAGCTACGCCACTGTATCTTACTATTTACATTGATCTTGTATTCAGTCCTTTCTTAATTTCTTTAAAATACCAGAAACTTTGTCTTACTCGTATTCAAACTTAGACAATTGTTTTCATTGTGTAACTCGCATTCTCATAACGCAATAAGCACTGCACCATCCGCGTGTAACAGGCAATTCACATTCAAATTATCTACTGTCATTCCCATATCACTTTGTTCTTACCCTTTGGAGACAGCTATCCAAATAAACATCCTAGCTGACATGGCGTAACCCGATTGCTTTGATGCTTTACACCCGATTGAACACCAAACCCGGGCGGCATGCCCGCTGTATGTATATGTATGGAGTGTATGTATATGTGTTTAGGCGCGGCGGCCATCGGCGGCGCGTTCACGGCGGACATCCTGCGCGCGATGGGCGCGCACAACGAGCGCCCCGTGGTGTTCGCGCTGTCCAACCCCACCAGCAAGGCCGAGTGCACCGCCGAGCAGGCCTACTCCTACACCGACGTGAGTCACGCCACATTTGAGGATCGCGCCTGTAGATATTTGACATTTTTTTGGAACAACATCAACATGCCAAATTTCTATATCGTTTTTTTTTTATATTTTCCCTATTTAATTAGACAATAGTAATTGAATCTATATAATCAATATCGTCGTATGCACGAAAAGTGAAAATGTAAATAATAGGCACTATCTTTTCTCCCAAAAAAATCATCAAAATAACAAACCATACAAAAATCTTAGTACGCTACAAAATAATAGCTTTAAATTTTATTATAAGTCTTAATATTTTTTTGTTTCTATATAGTATATTAAACACACTATTGACATATTATGATTAAGTCGAACTCCTAAACGAACTATATGACTTTTATTTCTTTTTCAACTCAATCTATTAAATGGCTATTTCAAAATTTCTAAATTCAAACTAAGATGAAAGTATAATATTAATAATCAGTAGTATATTAAAAATAATAGTCTCCACAATGTCATTTAAAAAAAGCATACTTAAATCATAACATGATTATAAATAAACAGGACCGTGCAATATTCGCGTCCGGGTCGCCGTTCCCGGACTACCGCACCAAGGACGGGCGCGTGCTGCGCCCCGGGCAGGGCAACAACGCGTACATCTTCCCGGGACTCGCACTCGGCATCATCAGCTCCGGCATCATTGATATCTCTGAGGACTTCATACTATTGGCTGCTGAGGTTTGTACTGTATAAATATTTTACTTTTCTTAAGAAGTTGGAGTTTACAAAAAAACTAAACTTTTTACAGTACAGTCAACAAGTAGTGGACGCATTGAAGTTGAGTTTTACAAACTTTTGTGTATTTTTTGCCGTGTCATCCCAGCCTAGAATAGGATCATTCTGGTACTGGTGGTGGCTAAGGCACTCATAGCTCCTTTAGTGTTGCACGGTGTCATTTACCATCAGATGACCGGAACGCTCGTTTGCCTCGTCTTTTCCATAAAAGAATGTTCATTCGGGTAAATAAGTAAATAAACCAAAGTAAGAAAAATCCTAAAATTTAATCATCGCAGCCATCTATATATTCATATTTTTTTATATAATAATTCACAGACGTTGTCAGAGATAGTGTCGCAAGAGAACCTCGACCAGGGCAGTCTGTACCCGCCCCTCGCCGACATACAGGAGTGCTCCATCAAGATCGCCAAGAAGATCGTCGAGCACGCCTACGAGACCGGTATGTTATGTTATTTATAAATAGTTTTCTATTATAACATTGGATTATATGTAGTTTAGTAAAAAATTACGAATAGTTTTTAAATATTTATGGTTGATTACCTTTCAGTCAGTTTATTCAATACTAGCGACTCACTTCCGGTTGCCTCTGCATGTATATAGATACTACTTATATAATTAATTATTTTTTGATCTGAATAAATTGCATGATATAATAGATACTATTGATAGTTAAAGTTTCAGCTAATTTAAAAAAAAATCACGTCAGAAAAAATACTTTTACTTTATTTTGTCTTTGTTTTTAAATGTTAACATTCTACATTCCATTTGTGTGTAATTTATAAGTTGCCAAATTTCATACTTTTTCGTTTTATACCTTGCACCAATATTATCGTAAAAAGAGGTACAAGATTTTTGTTTCACATATTAATATATAGATTTGGTATTAAATACCAGTCATTGTTTGTGTCTAACTATGTCTTTTTGAGAACGTATTTAATGGCTTAGTTGGTTAGATGCTTGGACGGTTTCCAAAGAGGCGAGGGTTCAAATTTTTAAACGATTTTATAATAAGTATAATGGTACGTTGCTACCTATTGTATGTAGGTATAAGTGACTATAAACATGCACCTTGCGCAGGCGTCGCGTCGGTGCAGCCGCAGCCGCTGGACGCGGAGGCGTTCATCCGCGCGCAGGTGTACGACGTGCGGTACGCGCGCGCGCTGCCGCCGCTCTACGACTGGCCCGCCGACCCCTCCGCGCCGCGCGTCAACATGGCCTGAACTAGCTCGTCCCCTATACTTCCCTTGACACCCCCACCTCTTGTCACACTTCGTCGACCTCCTTCTTTACGAATGGCCCCTAATCGGACGTTTAGTCAAATATTGTCTTTTTATACCGATTCTAACGATTTTATGTCATCTTTAAAATCGATTGAAAAATCGTAAAGACAATATTTTATTACGCGAGCGTGTTCTGTTTTTATTATAAAGATACTATATTCACTCATTCTTCGCTTCAAATTCGATACTTTAAGATTTTTTTTATTTTCAATTTAAAATATAATTCTATTTAGTGTTGTGACGAAATCGTAAGGTGCAAATTGTAAAATATTTTTGGCATTGCATCGCTAGTGTTGTGACGCCGATTCTATTTTCGATGTGATATGACGTGATATATTCACTTCTCTCGGGTATTTTTGCTTTGCCAAAAGTCTGTACTTTATTTTAAAATCATAAATTACAAAAGATGCAAATGGTCTCGACATTTCTAATATTAGACGTTTCAACAGTCAACATTCCAAATATAAAAAAAAATCGCTAAGTATATATCTATGTGGACTTAATGTTAACCATGTCGAATTTATTTTATACTTTTTTTTATTACTTTTTGTGATATTTAGTGAGATTTAGGAAGCGATATGGATTGTAGTAAATCGTTACCACTAAACAATGTTTGGTTAAATTGAAAGTTTATTTATTTATTATTTATTGTTGTAATTTTTTGACATAACACCTATTTAGAGGATGTAGCTTTTAATACTTAAAAAGCTTATTTTAAAGGACCGGATTCGATGTAATACTATTTGTAAAGCATTCTGAATAAAAAATATAATTAAAATATTGTTCTTTTATTTTATTGTGTATCAATAGATCCAGAAAAAATCCTTTAGAAGTATTTTTAATGACCCATTTCAAATAATGATCTATGAATCATTGTCAATATTGATGTGCCAAAGAAAGTTTCGTGAACAAGGCAGTTGAATGACCTGGTCGGTCTGTGGAAGTTGCCTTATAAATAAATAGCAATAGAGGACATCTAAATATTAGCTCAATTTTAATGCTAATAATTACTTTAAACATGGCTACAGATTTGGTGATAAAATATTATTTGTTTGTAAAGGAATTGTTTACTTTCAACTCTGCTCTAGTACTACTCATTAATTTACTTCCAATTTGCTAAATAGTAATTTATTTATTTATTTACTGGTTTATCACATAAGTACAGCATGCAATGCCTCCAGAATTCGGCGGAAAGTGGGGAACGGAGTGTCTTAACACAAGGTTCCCTTTGGCTACCCTGCTGTGTGCGGGATACAGCGTGAAGCTGATTTTTTTTTATAAGTACTATACTGTACTATAGAACAGCTTTGTAACATTGGCACATTCATAATAATAAAAAAGATATACAGAACTATACATATGTTTGTTACGATAAACACCGCATGCAAATATTTTTGTGTGAGACGAAGATTAACAATAATTCACAGTAAAATTTGTCCTTACAACTAAAAGTGCATAAAAGTTAATTTAAAATTGTGAACAATGAGAGAAAAATTCAAAATATTTTTATTTTTATACTTTAAGCGAGTTTATTCTTAATTTTACGAAGTGAATCCCAAAAGATATCATTTTTTGCTGAATATTCATTTTCTAGGCGACATAAACGAGGGACTGGCGAATTAGAGCCTAATATGGTTCTGCGAATTGGATGTTGGAAAAGTTTTACAGGATTTCTAGGGCATTTATAGGGAACTTTAAACTTAAATAACGACAACAGGTTAGACAATCATACTGATAGTTAATTAATTTGAGCAAGAAAGTTAAATCTAGTATGGATATACTAGATTTCTTCATCTCGACTCGTCTTTTAATTAACGATTAAATTTTAAAATACTGCAATCTATCCTTATAAGGTTTGCTTTCTGAGATTCCTTGAAATTTTGCTAAATGCCATAGAATTTTTTTCTGAATTAGCTCCATGCTCAACGAGCTAGTAGAATAATGTCTTCAAACAGTGCTACAGTATTCAAGGATGCTGCGAACGAGACTATTATAAAGCATCATTTTAGTTTTTGCTTGTGTAAATATTTTACAGTTTCTCAAAATAAATCCAAGTAAACGTGTAGCTTTCTTAGTAATTTCGGAAATATCTTGATCAAATGTGAGTTTGGAGTCAAAAACGACATCAAGATGTTTAATTGTGTCAACTTTCACTATAGGTACTCCATTAATATAGCTAAATGTGGTTACATTTAATAGTATTGTCTTATGTTTCCTGGTAAAAGTGACATGAAAACATTTTTTAACATTCAGTAACATTCACATCCTTGATCAGTTTACATTCAGAAAAGTCAGTTTTACGCATAAAAATTCGACCGCTTTTAACCCATACACATTTATATCCTTTTTCCTCTAGCAGCAGTTCTCGCAGCAGCATTAAGGAGATGCTTGTTTGCAGCTGATAAGTGCTCGCTAACGAATACGGGCTTTTTTTCTCCTGCAATTCCCATATGGCATGTGTTAAGCTTGTTATTAGGATTGGTTTCATTGTATTTTATGACAAATGATAGAATCATATCTCGAGTTTTTGGAGAATCCAGTTGTAGAATGATAGAACGGGGTCTTGAGTTGTGTGGGTCTAATTTTGCTATTCGTGTACAGTGTAAAATATGATCTCTGTTTAAATTACAATTTATGGCACTAATTTGACTAAATTTTGAATCAAAGTATTAAGATTTTCATTTCTACTTTTTGGAACACATTGTGTAGTTCTAAGTTGCTTGCTCTATTATGTTGCTCAATGATGTTAATCTTGTTTGTAAGAGTATTCAAATTTAAAATTAAGTTTGTTTTCGTCTTGTTCTTTTTGTTCAATAAACTAAGTGATGATTTATGAAACACATTATTTATTCTATTAGAAGTACTGATTGCCAATGAACAATTGCCGTTGTTGAAGGAAATGTTTTTTTTTAAGGAAACAAATTCATAAGGTTATTAGATAGTAAGCAAATATTACTCAATAGTGTGCACAAATTAAAAAATATATGTATTACAATTTCCATAGGCTTTTTTATACTTTTTCTCATCTCATCTGTTCCCAATTAAATCTAAGAAAAAAAAAACTAAAAATAAAAACAAAAAACCATTTCAGACCAACAGTCTTTAATTCAAGTAATTATTTATAAATACAAATTGAGAAGTACCGATTCACAACAAAATATAGCCTAGATTATAATGTTCGACAAAATAATTATATCACTTATCACTTCATAACAATGTCCATGTCCGCACGCGCGTCGGCGAGTGTCGGCGAGTGTCGGCCGGTGTCGGCGTGCGTGTCGGCGAGCGCGCTAGCGGCGGCCGGCCGTGTCGGCCAGCGTCGGCCGCGCGCCTCACCTGCTCAGCGAGTGCGAGCGCTCACGTGACCCGGAACTCTCACCGTTGCACCGCGCGCGGTCATTGCCTATAAAACGATTTGTATATTTATATATGTGAATTATTCATAGTTAAAATGGATTTATATTCATTTATGCTCCAACGATATTCAATCTGAAAGCACAATTGAATATAAACACATGGTTTTTTTTCTTACAAGTACCTCTAAACATTGAACTATATTAAATAAACATAAAAGTATTGACAAAAATAAAAACACAATTTATAAAAAGAAAAAAATGTTACATTATATAAAAAAATACATAGAAAATATATGAATCTAAAAGTGATTGAAGAAAACTAAACAAATGAGGTGACTATGAACGAGCATGCCAAATATTTTTAGATTTTTCATTACGTGATGAGATGCAGTCATTCCAACATAAATATCAAAACGAAATTATCAAATAAACAAGGAAAAAAGTCACTTTAAATTTTAAATAAACGAATAACTTTGTTATATACTAATAGTTGTAAAGTAAGCAAGTCTATTATATTTTAGCACACCGACAATAAACAAAGGTGAATTTGGAACATGTCGCACCATGTGTTCGCAGTTCGTACGAAATAAAACAAAGCTGTGAAAGCGTGTACCGAGTCAATACAGGCCTGACCTAAGAAACGACGGCCTTGTAAACTGGTATCCTACAACAAACAACGAGGCAATCATCACACATCGACGACTTTAGTCAAAATATCAAATTACATTTAAAAAATATTTGTATATAAAAGATTTTTTTTTATTTTGTAGATAAAACTAATTTGAACATAAAACTAAAATGTTAAGTATATGTAGAAAATAGTAGGTTGGATGGCGAAGTAATTACAATATTAATATAATACAAGTATTATTTGTCTCAATGTTTACTAAGGGAAAACTACTTATGAATTGACATGTTTCATTAGTAAAAATATTTCCTGAATGCTTTTTCTATATACAGTAATATATTTTGAAAATGAATACTATAAAATTATTTTAAAAAATAACTTATTAAAACCTGCTCTTTTGAGAATATCTGTAACAAATGTTACTGCCAATTTGGTAACATTTAAATGTTACCTTCACATTTTTCACATTCATAGATAGTTCTATATGTTTATATGCAGTTACAATTCAATTGTCTTTAGTGAAAATCGAATTAAATATTCAAAATAGATTTGTTAATTTTTTTACTTCATAATAACAATTATATTTTCATATTATCTAATCGTCGATATTACTTTAGGCCTAGCATACATGTTATATGCATGAGGTTTATACGGTTAAAGTGCCTGTAGTGGAAATATTATTTTAGCAAATATAGGGTTCAAATATTATTTTAGCAAATATAGGTAAAATAAATTTGAACATTATGCATCAACGTTTTTGATTTAACATAATTTACATTAGAAAAAAATATTGGTTTTCACCAGCTCAAGACCTCTTGAAAATAAAGAAATATCAACTATACACGCAATGGTTGTGAGTTGGATCCCCGAATCGCCGAAATAATTATAAATAAATTTACATTTCTCCTCTCTAGGCAGTGTAAGAGATTGAGTTGCACCACTAAACACGCAATGTCTCAAAAATTGGACGCTGTACGGGGGAATGGAGTCTTAATAATATAAAAAATTGAAAATCAATTTACCTAGCCTCTGATGCGGTGGGAGTTTGCTAAAGAAGGGATGTTTGAGAGCCTCTCTCAGCGTTATACGCTGTGACGGCTCGTACTCCAACATGCGCGTGATCAACTCAAACAACTGTCTGTGCTCTTCGCTATTGCTCTGTAGGTACCTCTGTAATGATTGAGATGAAAGATTTTAATAAATAATAAATATTGACGATATAAACATGTTTATATAAACTAAAATAAAATCTGTAACAATTGGGAGAAAAGATTTTAATAAATAAAAATAATATTGACGATATAAACATGTTTATATAAACTAAAATAAAATCACAGTGTAGTTTCTGGTTACATTTATTGACATTTCTATATTAAAGAAAGAAAGAAGTTTTTTATTAATATCATTGTGAAGACAAGACTTCAAGATAAAAATAACCATAATAATAAATTATTAATAAGTAGAATGGAAACTTACCAAAAGAGGTTTGCAATTTTCTCTAACATATCGGCCGGCCGATGATTTCTCGTCCCAGTCTAATTTCCCGTGGTAGAAATATTTTGTCCTCGTTTTTCGTGCCATTCTGGAACATTAAAGTTTTATTATAAATCATTGAATCATTATCTAATCATATAAATAATATGAACAGTTGCTTTTAAATATATTTTGCTGTAATATCAAACAAATGTACCGTGTAGTATTACTATAAATAAATAATGAATTGTTTTGCATACAAAGAAGAAGAAAAACATCTATAAGATATTACATTTTATTTTTCATATTTTTTGTAAATGGATTGATGAATATTCTTAGTCAATAGGAAGCAACACTATTAAAAAAAATACACTGTAAGATTTCCAATATTTTCTAGTTAATAACTAGACGACGGTTTACAATCGCAACATTTAGTTCCGCCACAAAACACGCAACATCTCGAATAATTACGGATTATTACTTACGGACTTAAAACGTCTTAGCACTAGCTTCTTTTTGCATTCCCTAAAAAAATCAACAAAACAAGTTGCTACCAAATCCAAAACAAAAGTAAAGCCAACCTGTAGGGTATGGGTCCCAGTATGCGCTCCATCATGGCGAGGTGCTCGCGGTTGTCGTGCGTCTGGAACAGCGTGATGCCGAGGTGCAGCTCGAACATGATGCAGCCTATGGACCACACGTCGCAGGGCTGCGACCAGCCTAGCTCTGGAAATTATTTAACAATAAAGTATTCTACAAAATTCTTATAAATTCTTGTATTCTTTTTTTTTATATATTTAGTGCGGCAAAATTATGCATATTTGAATATAAAATGCTTTAAAATTATTAAAGTTTATATAACAGTCAGTTTAATTAAGAAAATATGAAATAAAAAAAATATAAAATATGAAAAAAAAACACTTGTCTTCTATGACTACAAAAACAGTAAAATCATAAAAAAATTAAATAAATACTTTACTCACATTCTAGATTATCATGTTTCTATTTCATTAAATAGTATGTATATATTATGATAGCTATTTTACTTATATTTTATTATTACAATTTTAAAATACAAAAAATAGCTATTTTTAAAAGAAAACAAGAACTCTCTCTGTATTCAAAATATAAATTATATTTGAGAATTAGGAAGACATTTACAAAAGCTATAAAATTGAACAAGGTCAAAGAAAAGTAAATTGTAACACACATATTGAAGGTTAAATTTTCTATGGATCTTATAAACATTGCTTTGATCATCCTAAAACAAGTTTTAAGACAAAAAACGCAATATTTTGAAAATTGGGAAAGTGAAGAGAATGTAGTGTTTTAACACTAGTTTTCTTTAGCCTACCCGGTACAACATCAAGAACGAAAATAATAATAAAGAATTAGAATATGAAATGTATTAGTTGGCTTTAATATTGATAAAGATAATCTTATCATAATTTTATAATATACTGATTGTATGCGGTCAACAACATAGGTCAATGTCAAGCAGATTGATAAAACAGCACATACAATGAACTTATTATATTTATTTAATTTTAAGATTAGAGAAGACAAAGTTTATCTTTATCACATACTAAAATAAATATTTTGTATGAACACGTGTTCAACCACACTAGCAGGCCCGTGTAGTCAACCTGGAGATATGTAAAAAAATAAATAACCATTTTTCCATAGATGTCGAACGTCACAAGCATACAAGAATTTCAAGAAGGTTTGATAAGAATGTATGAGGCTTGATGAATGGTCAGAGCGCTTGAACGGTTTCCAAAAGGCGCGGGTTCGAGTCCCGCTATGTTTAAATATATACTTCTGTATAAATATTATAAAAATGAAAATTTTACTCCTCACTCACACAATTGCTTCAAGTCACAGTTACTTTACACATACTATTGATCATATGCCAAATACAACATTTAATAGTTTGATTTACAACGTGGGTCAAGACGCAGATCGAAACTAGAATTATTATTTTTTTAAATACATACCTAATATAACCTCGGGTGCTCTATAATGTCTCGTCGAGACAATTGTGCTGTGGTGTTCGTGGTCGAAGGTGGCGCTGCCGAAGTCTATGAGACGCACGTCGCTACGCTTCACCCGTCTCAAGTCATGTTTCTGTTGAATAGATAAAGAAACATTACAACTACATCTTGCTAATATTATAAATGTGAAAGTTTGTGAGGATAAATGTTTTACGCAAAAACTACTAAACGGGTTTAGACGAAACTTGACATTTTTTTTAACATAGCTTGGACAACAAAGTTAGAAATAATGTAAAGATTCTATAATACTTTGGCTATAAAATAACAATAAGTGTAATAGAACAAAACCAAGCATAAGTACTACCGATTTAAAAAAAAAAACACTTTTTAATAATATTAGCTTTGGTTAACAATGCTATGCCATTTTGAATTTTGGAAAATAAATTCAAAAACAAAATTGGAAATAGTAGCGTAGTCACCAGTGTTTTTAATTATTTATTATTCTCAGTAAGTGAACAATTATACTAACGACTCTTTTTAATATATTCCTACAAATATTGTAACACATACATAATTACATATTTAAACCTGCCCTTCTGTGTCTAAATTCTGTTAAAACTATCACCTTAGCAATATCTTATATTTACCTATGTTTATCAAACATTCCAATTTCACTATATACTTAAACACAACTCACATAAAAAAAAACTTCAAAACAAACAAACAAAAAAAATGTTAGTATGGGCGTAGTAGCATAGTATCGGACTGTAAATGTAACATTTGTGGGTTCGATTACCAATTGGTAATGGCGGATGACTACCTAGCTCTATTAAGAGGTTAAGCATAAAATTCCCATGTTCAAAACCTACCCCCATATGCAATATAAAGCATGAAATAAAAAAAATAATTACCTTCTTAGAACTATTATAAACACTGAGCACTTCATAGTCGCTGTCCACAAACAATATATTCTCGGGCTTGAGGTCGGTGTGGGTCAGCTTGTTGTCGTGTAAGAAGAGCACGCTGTATATGAGCTGGTAGGAGATGTGCCGCACTTGCTCTAGCGGGTACGGCTGGTAGTTGTTGTCCTTCTGTAATTACAAATATATTTATTTGTTATGCCATACGATTAAATATCTTGAGGCCACTCGTGGCCAGGGGTTTGATTCCCAGTTCAGGAAAAGAAATATTTAATATTTTCAGTTTCTTGCTCTGGTAACAAGATAAAGCGCGGTATTGAGTTTCGCACAACAACGCTCAATGTCGCCAGAATTCGGAGGAAGTGGAGAACGGGGATGTCTCGTATAGGGAACTAAGTGTTCTAAAACTATGTTCTCTCTGCCTATCCTGCTATATGCAGCATGCAGCGTGAAGATAAAGAAAAAACATGTTCGTGAAGCTAAGAAATATATTATGTATAGATATATAATATTTTATTGAAATATTTGTCTACTTCTAAACAGCAGCATCAATTAGAATGACATTGTATGTTAAGAAGATCTTGGATAGTTTAAAAAAACAATTGCACTCAATAGGAAACAACTTAATAGGAATCAATGCGAGCGATTTCTATCGCAATAGATAAAAAAAATATAAGAAAACATGTTTATATTATGTTTATTGTGGACCCGTCATAACAGTGCTAAGAGTCTCAAGGTAAGTGAGTAGTTGTGGGTTCAATTGAAAACCGATAGGCTAAACGAGGCGTTGAGCTCAGCCATGAAGGGAGTCAGCTAAAAATGCATTAATTAAAGTTAAAAAAAAGCAAATATTTGACCAAAGTTGATATAAAAACGGGAACAACTGTCAAGTGTTGTACTTGAACAATAATCGCGTTCATTCTGCTATATATAACATGTAGTGCAGTCATTTGTTTGATGTGTGATTCAATTGTTATACCTATCTTAAAGTCTTGGCTTTGTAAATGTATATATAAACACATTATTTTTGTGTGCTCTAGGATCATTTTTACTGTCTCGCAATTATAGTTTTAAAAATAACCGCTAATATAAATTACAACAGAGGCATTAAATAATAATTTATTATTTTTACAGTGAAATATGTTAATATCAAGTAGCAAAAGAGAAAGTCTGAAAACTTTCACAAAACAATTATAATTAAATTTATTTAATTTAAATATTCATATATAAAACTTTTAATAATTAAAAATATAAAACATACATGCTTAATTAAACTAGTTAAATTGAATTATTTTATGAGAAATATTTAGAAAAAACAATATATATATATATATATATATATATATATATATATATATATATATATATATATATATATATATATATATATATATAAGAGTTTCTTATAATAATTATTTATTTAACGGAAACATAAAATGCGTGAAGCAAAATTGAGTCAGTAATATTTAGTCGTTTATTATGATAAGCATTACTCACCAGGAAGTCGAATACACTTTGTCCGAGCATTTCAAACGCGATACACATGTGTCCGTGGTACTCGAACCAGTCTAACATCTTAACACATAAACTGAAAAAAAAAGAGAAAATCACTTGTTAGCCAATCACGTCTGATCAGTTTTTTAATACTAGAGAGATTGATGTTATTTCCTTAAAAGGTTATACGATTTAATAAATAACAGTGAAAGTTGAAAACGACAACGTAAAACGTAACGTCAACCATTAAAAACGATCTTTAAAATTTGTTACAAATATAATCTTTACTAATCTAAAGACTATAAAAATTTAATAATAATAATAAATTTCATATATGTATATATAATAAAACCAAATAGTACGCTTTCTCTGCTATTTTATATCTGAATATAATAAAAAAATAGGTGAATATAATATATTTTTTATCCTAAGGTTTGGATTTAGTGTGGTATTTTAGTGTTTTGGTTGACATCGTCGTCTGGCGCGCCGCCAATGGACAAGGTCAGATACTAGCGTCTAATAACAGCGACGGAATTATCAACTCTGCATATTATAATTCGATACATTTCTCTTTATTGTGGCGTGTAGACATTGTTTAATAGACATTAGGTGAGCTATAAAACAGATTTACGTATACATTTT
>JAATLQ010007520.1:54149-72129 GCA_013421005.1 Heliconius erato x Heliconius himera | reverse complement strand
GGTGAATATAATATATTTTTTATCCTAAGGTTTGGATTTAGTGTGGTATTTTAGTGTTTTGGTTGACATCGTCGTCTGGCGCGCCGCCAATGGACAAGGTCAGATACTAGCGTCTAATAACAGCGACGGAATTATCAACTCTGCATATTATAATTCGATACATTTCTCTTTATTGTGGCGTGTAGACATTGTTTAATAGACATTAGGTGAGCTATAAAACAGATTTACGTATACATTTTAACATTTGAAGTTAGCATTAATGTAAAGAAAAACTAATTCACAGTATTTATAAAAATAACATATTGCTAAGATTTATTTATAAAATAAATAAATAACCATGTCACAAATTATTAATACCGTTTGGTTCCGTCGTGGCGCAAGAGCACAAGCGTGCTATTGTAAACACGATTGTTATGGGTTCAATTGCTACTCAAAGAATGAAATATTTTATATATAATGAAATATTTTAATTTCCTCGCTCTGGTAACGAGGCAAAGCTCGGCGTTGTATTCCGCCAATTAACACGCAAAATCTTAAGAATTTGGCCAAAAATGAACCACGGTCACAGACCAGTCTTAACACTAGGTTCCCAGGTTTCCTCTGCGTATATGCAGAATACTGCGGGATTCAGTGTGAAGATAAAAAAAAGAAAACTTACTTTTTACAATCTGGGTCAATATCAGCTAACTTTTCTAAAACATTAATTTCTAGTTTTGCAGCCTCTCTGTACTTCTCAACATTTTTTATTATCTTCAGAGCCATTCTGTGCTCCCTGAAATATATAAAAGAATATTTAGGACGTTTTACATCAGGCTATAATTATTTATTTGACACGACGCTGGCAACGGAATGGCCGGTAGAGGCTAATATAAACAAATGAAAATAGCATTACATTAATCAATATGGAATGCTAGACAATGTAACTAGGCAATTTACGTTAAAAAAAATAAAAAAAAACAAACTTAAATACTACTACTAATAAGTGTACAACACTATTAAGATTCCTAAATAAAAAAATATTCGCACCATTTTTTTATATTCTCATTGCAACTAAACAATCCAATTTAAATAAAGTAAGCAGTATTAATTAAAAAAACCTATTTTACTTTGTTTAATATAAATTTTTGACTATTACTACTTTGCTAATGGTACCGAGACTGTAATAACGACGACATCGATACGGAAGAAACTATTAATTGCTCTCGAGAAAATTCCTAAACACAAAACTATTTACGCAACAACATAATTACATAACAACAATTAAAAAAAAAATCATATTAATAAGAAAATAATTTAAAATTGTTAAGAGAAACACTAGCCAACTTACATTTCCAAGTCCTTCACCTCGACCACCTTGCCGAAGGTGCCCTCACCGAGAGTCTCGATGATTTTGTCTGCAATAAACCAAGGTGCACCGATTAGTCAATCGAACTGTAAACAAAGTCATGATGGAATCCTCCATTAGTTCTTTAGCTTGTGCGACATTAATGCAATGATTGTACAAACTTGTGTACACAAGGAAGTAAGTATAGGGAATCTCGCACGAAGTCTTAAAAAACTAACGTTACGTATCTCCAACATGACTTTTCGTAATAGTCCAAAATAGAAATGCGGCTGCCACTGTTATTTTAATAAATTAAAAATCACAAGAAAAAAAAAGTAATTTAAAATCTTCAAAAGTCACTGCTAGGGTTTGCTAGTTGGTAGTGGCCAAAACTAGTCACTTGAGTTTCTGTCGTCATTCTAAAACGACAATAAAAGTGAATTGTTGTGTTTAAATAGTGTTGTAAGGTGTGTGTATGTAGTATGTAGGTCGTTGTGGGGTAAGTTATAAATATATAAATGTGTGATGTTTGTTGTGTTTGATTCAAGTGTTAAAGGTATGGTGTGGACACGAACATCTCGCTCCCATGACATATCCGGGCCAGTACAGCAGGTGTCCGTCCTTGTCGTCCTTGACGGAGGAGCGTGCCCGGGAGCTCTGCAGGGCCGCGCCGGGAGCACCGCGCCGCCGCCGCCGCCGCGCCACGCGCCACACCACGCCACCAGCAAAGCGGAGAGCGCCACGTTCGCCACGACCCGAGTAGTGTTGTACCCAACAATCAGACAATGGAACGGTTGCCCGTCAGACAAGCGACAATTGGTATGGAGTGTCGTACATGCTGTTAAAGGGCGGACGGGACGTAGCGCGCCGCGACGCCGCGCCAGGGGACGGGGACGGGACCGGGACCGGGACAAGGACCGGGCTCGGGGTCGGAAACACACTCGGAAGCATCACCAGAACATTCGCTTTACTTTCACTAAGCATCTTGCGCACACTTGGATTTTTAAGGGTAATAGTGTCCACCCGATATCAACTAAAACTAAAAATTATTCAATCTTACTAACACATTCACCGACAGGTTCGGGGCTGTCTTTTAGTTTACTGTTCGAAAATATCTTCACGCAAAAGAAAGACATATTACATTGTAAAGCACGCATAAAAAAATTCATCACATGCACTATCATTGTATAAAACTTATACTTTGTTACAAATTGTTTTTTCCTTGTCGTAAATAAGAAATTACGGTCAGTCAGTATGCAAATAACCCTACTATAATGTATGTGTTTGTGGCTACTACCGTCAACGTTTTCTTTATTCGCTACCTTCAAATTTGATTATATTTATATTCGTACAAAATACATGCATTTCAATTTGTTTTTTTTAATAATCGTTTTGAAAATAGTTATTATGTATTTTTCAAATAGACAAATTAAATTCATAATTTTTAGGTGGTCTGTCTTTTGGAATATAAGATTTATTTATAAAATTTACGGACCAGGTAAATGTTAGCGGCACACAGAGATGCAAGCAGTCAGTTAGCTTGTTGCTTACAGGCGGCGTGGCCGCGCGTCGCATGAGGTGCCGCGGCCTCTGTGCGCGGTGGCGACTGCGCAGCTCAGGAGGCAGTGCCACTACGTCGCCGACACCAATAGGTTCCATTTTTTTGGTTACTTGGACGTTCGATATTCCGTTAGGTTCTTTTTCAGTTATGCGGCCATACACTTCATCTAAATGCGCATACTTCATTATAAGGCTTTGAATCTCTTTTCGGCGGGTTTCGCGTTCGGTAAGCACTCGGTCACCCACTGGAGTCTTGTCGTCGTCTTCGTCACTGGACGGAAAATATATCTGTTTCTGTCTCCCGCTGTCGTTAACAGGTGAAGAAGCAGGTGTTCTCGTTGAATTTACTTTTGGATCTGTTGCTTTATGCACAGGCGGTGAGATTAAATCTCTAGCGCCTGACTGTAAGCTTATGTCAATAGGTCTTAATGATAATTTTCCACTACGCTTATCACTTCCACTTTTTTCTACTCTTAGTGATCTTCTATAATGTTTGCGATATATGCTGTCTCTATCTTTTCCATACTGAGGTCGTTCTTTGGAAGATACATCATATCCATTTTTAAATTCGTTTTTATCACTTTGTTTATGACTAGATGATAAACGACGGTCTGTTGTGTTCCGGAAGGGAGTTTTATCTCTTGTTTTCTCGTGTGAGTAGTTATTTCTTTTAAAAGAATTCTCGCCAAAAACAGCCGTCGTGAAACTTCGCATCAAACCTCGTGAAAACGAAGAGGGTTCTGGTTCTAATGTTTTATCACGATCTTCTTTTTCTTTTCTAGCTTTCTCTTTTTTCTGTACTGCAAGTCTATCTAAAACAGATGAATATTTATCTTCTAAGCGGCTGCGGGTACTACCCAAGACAATTGTACTATCCACATTATTATTATTAGGTTCTTTCAGAGGATATCGCTTAGTGAACGGTGATGATTTATTATCTTTCTTTTGAGCTCTTCGGAATGAGTCATTGCGAGTGAGAGCACTAATGCTTGGGTTTGAGTGTACAGGTGACTGTTCCACTCTACTCTTTGGCATGTTTAAGTAACTTGAGTAGGCTCGCTCATCCCCGAACTTTTTCGCAGACGGTGTAAAACTGGACACAAACGGCTTTAACGGCGATATGTTTCTATTGTTATCGTATCGTCGAACATTTGTTATTGAGGAGTTTTTGCCAGAAAGAATTTTGTCGTCATAACGAGATCGCACAGTGGTTAATTTGGGGTCAATAATGTGATCACCTTTTTCTGATGGTCCTCGACGAGTTAAGCGATTTATGATACTGGAATATCCATCTGATAAAAGCTGTGTAACACTGGTAGTGGACGATCGCGTGTACCTTTGACGAGGGTTCGTTGTTCCACTTCCACTTGTGCCTATACTGGCCATGATTTTCAATTTCCAGGGAATAAACTATCTTTAAATATACATCACACAACAATTTGTATAAATCATATTATCACATGTAAATATTTACTGTACATTTTTTCATACGGGATTATATCTTACAACTGGAAGAATACACGAAAATCTTGTAGCGAATCGAGAGTAGGTCTTAGCACTGAGGGATTTCAGAAAGATTACTAGCACAACCGAGTGCGGCCGTCAGTGCCAAGTAATGGCCGCAGACTAAAAATATCAGCAACCCGTGGGAGCGCCCTCCCGCGCACTCTGAGGTGTTGCCGCACGCGCATTTTCGTCGCATTACGCTTTCTTTGCTAATAAGGTCCCTAATACCCTTTTCAAATACAAATTATTTTTGTTCTCTCTTGATATATGCATGATTTAAATTTTATGACTTTTTATTGGGAAGTCAGACTTGTAATGTTGTACATATCAATATTATTTTGCTTCTAAATAATGTTATAGATGGTCGTCATAGGTGCACATTCATCTCTTCTATGGACCACAATTAAATCACAGCACTTTTCTTTGGCGATGGCAGTGAGATGAGGAGCCAAGACAGCTCTGTCAATAAGCGGTCACTAATTGGGTCAGTGGAGCGAGTATGAAACTGAACAATACCGTTTGTTCACGTGCGCAATCCATGAGCCATAGTTAAACGAGAGTATATAACAATTTCTTCTCATGAAGAGTCGAAGGGTCAAGCTTTATCGGCTTTTTATTTGTAATCAATACTAATTATCCGAGTCGAGTCGGCCATTATCTTACATTTTTAATAGCGTGTGTAAACTTGTGTGAAATCAGATGCAATTCTAAAGACATGTGAGGCGTGTCTGATTTGTAACACGAATACTTCTCATGCCGCTTCAGGCAAAAAAATTGAAAACATAATATTAATAAAAAAACATAATAAAGCATAAAAAAACACTCAACACGCAATGCCTCCAGAATTCGACAGAAAGTGGGGAACGAAGTGTCTCAACACTAGGTTCCCTCTGCCTACCCTGCGGTAGGCAGAGGGAACGGTAGTGTGCGGGATACAGCGTGAAGCTGATTTTTGAATATTAAATATTTCGCATTATAAACATTAACAAGATTTTTTTCATAATTTAATAAATAAACGATATTAGTAAGTCATTATGTCAGAGCACAATCTATATGCCGGAATATGTACGTCCGTTTTACTTTGATTTAACGGAAGTGTTGCAAGTATCGTACATTCTTGATATGTTATTATTGAGCGTCCATTATGAGTCGCTTGCATGTTACTTTCACCAGTAAGTATTTTTCTGATAGATTCCATTAATATTTGTAAATACCAAGCCAATAATAACTTGAATACCGATCAATATTTTCGTTACAAAACAAATACCTTGCGTAATGGCGTCACAACAATGATTTAAGCAGAATTATAAACTTTGTAAATAAAAAGCATGTATTTTGCACAAATATTTTAGATAACCTCAAAATACCGTACCTCAGATAAAGATTCAAGATTTTCAGAAATGACATAGCGGACACACTGATAGATGATTTCAGCGAAATTATTTAAATTGATCTTAAAGTGAAAATGAAATATTTTATACATAAAATAAAGGAGACTAATAAGTAACAGTAACACATATAACATCGATTTATCGGCACTTATGCAAAAACTTAAACGGGCATTCATAATTAATCGTCAATTATTAACCAACTTTTATCTTGTAACGTAACTAAATTAGAGTAATTTGATCGTACAAGCTTACATCATATTTGATGTCTATTTTACTTTTAGTTGGCCAACCGAGAATAAAATGGGGTGCAGGTAAAAACATCTTTACTACGATTGGTCCCCTACCGTAGTAAGATTGGTGGGTTACTTCAAATAATAATAGCGCAAGACTAACGTATTCTCACTGTAAATTGTAATACTACTCAAAATAAAACTTAAGAATCTAAAAGATTTTGCAATAATATATAACCAAAAGGTAAATGAAGCGTTTATACAAATATAATACACGCAGAACATAATATTCTATATAGAATTTTAGTCAATAGCAATATCGGTTATCTCGTTTCTATTATCAGACATTAATCCCGCCGTGAAATAATAACACAACACTAACCTTGCCCGCAATTTTACTACACGCATCGTCCACATCGAAGAGGACCTCAGCAACAACGGTGAGCAGCTTCACAATATCGTGCCACTTGCACCCGTGATCCTTGAGGAACCGTTTGTAAAGCTCATAGAAGGAGGCGAGCCGAAGCGGTACATGGACACGATCGTGTTTCACCACAATTTCTGTCATTTTAACAATATTCCCACTGTTAGACGAAGGCGTGTTGTGGACCGATCGCAAGGGGCGGGCGGGTAGTCAGTCGCCCGGTTGAATCACAACTGTGCCGCGAAACAGAACCACGAGAGTAACGACTGAATGCGCCTCGTTTACTTGAACGAGCGTCGCGTGTAAAAACTATATTGCAATATAATTTTTTTATGGTAATAGATAGTAAGGTCTGTGAATGCACCGATGTTCGTATCTAACGACGTCCACGCGTAAACTGAGCCGTGGTCGCATACCAATTAAAAGAAGGCAAACGCTAATGGAGCAGACAATTTGTGGAAGCTTTCGGTTGAAACAGGATATAACTGCGTATAAACAATCCGCAATACCTCGTATAATACTTTAATTTTGATCTAAATTAAGTGACTCATTATCAATATATTCTAATGAATCATTAGCAAATAATTCGTGTGAGGATAAATACATTTTTTTTAGTAATTATTTTAAAAAAAAATCGAAAAAACTTTTTATTAAAGAATAATATATATTTCAGATTAAATCACATTATCTTTATTAAATATGTATAGGCGAGACATAAATTGCGTAATAGTTCAATTACATGACCCCAAGACAAGACAAAATAGTATGTAAGGTCTGACATCCGTCTCGTCGGGAGCGACCTACGTGATCACAGTCAAACGCGTGACGAGTGCGGGTGCACAGAATGTTGCCAACCGACTAAATACAGTATTGACAATATAGATTTTTAAAATATTTTAAGATGTTATTTATGGAATTGGGGTCGTTAGTACTTTTTTTTGTATTTAGCACTAGAATAAACTACTTTGCTTCAAAATAAACTGTTCCTGGACGTTGGCAGCACTATGAGTATTTCTTTAAAACTGTTAGGACGTTAAATAATTTATATTAAATATTTATAAAACGATACATTTGTAAGAGAAATTATGAATTAAAATATAATCAATAACATTAAAAGGGATTCTGTTCCACAATAACTATATGCCGTATGTAATTATGTGTTACGCCCTTATCACGCCTCATGGTAAGTCATAAAAAATGTAAACAGAATCTAAAAATCTTAAATTGGAAGGATGTGGATTCTATCTAAAACATTAATTATGTTTTATATAAAATCTTGCTAGTTTAAGAAACAAAAATACTAGTTTAACATACAAATGTTGTAATAATTATTGTATTAAAAAAAAAAATTCTTTAACAGAAAAATGTCTTTGTATTGTTTCATCGTACTATAGCTTGGAATCAAGTTTCTGAATCATCCCGACTCCGGCTTAAACTAGCGGTAACAAGTTTCAATTTAAGGATTTCGCCGAGTAATACAAAACAATTGAAGAGTACGCGTGCTGTTTCATTACACTTCGTTTAAGATATTTGTGTGTAATCATAATGACAAAATTTGTAGCACACGCACACTTTGCTCCAAATCATTAAAAAAAAATCACTGATTCAAATATATAATACAATCACACGAGAACAGTTTATTTAAATTGGGAACAGCCTAACTTTCAAAAAGGTAGTCAAGTATTTTTTTCTAAGCATTTATCTAATTTGACATAAAGATTTTTTTATAAAACATAAAAGTTGTAAATGTATATAAAATTAGGAATCCCATGGACGCCGCGGTGATCCTCGATCGATCGAGTGGGCGGCGCGTGCGCCGGACAATTATTATCAAAACAGCGTATCGCGCCTAGGTGAAGGTGATGCGAGCTATTTCTGCATGAGCGGTTCACATGTTCGTTTGGACCACTGACGCCATCTAGCGAACGCTATTGGTTACGTTTAGCTAATGCCAGCTGCTGTGCTATTTTCGTCGTTTATTCGTCTGATATTGTTTATTGTACATGACTTAATAAAATTGCGTTTTATTTAAAATATATAAATAGTTATAAATCGCATTTAATTAACTAAACAATAATTGAGTTTAATATTTTAAAATATAATTTATTAAATAATAAATTATGTGACCAAAATTAATTAATTTGATATCATATAATTATAACATAATTTATTTTCAAATTGCAGAGTTTATAATCACATTATAAAACGTTCATACGGTGGCCCCATGACCTAATAATACAATTCAAAATAGATACGTAATGTTCCCTATATAATAATATGTGTACCGACATTGCGATGACTAGATGATTATCAGGAACTAGGAGTTGGATTTTTTCCATTCCTTTTTTTAAACTTAAAAAAAAATTCCTAAGTGTGGAACAACATTTTAAAAAATGTTTAAAAATGTATTATAAATAATATATAAATATTAAATTTGATGGCATACAGTGTTAAAATATAGAATTAATAAGCTGACCTCTACTTCTTTTGCTTGTTTATCAGGTTTTAACTGCGATGATTGTAAATGTTGCGGGGGTACCGGTGGTGGCACATAAGAACACGATGGCTGTGGTTCCGCTGCAGGTTTAGTTACAGTAACTGCATTCTTCGTGGGAGGCACATTTTGATCTTGTTCTTTCGTTTCCCCTTGACCTTCTACATTGTTGATAAGGATTTGAGGTATTTCTTGCACCGTATTTATGTTATGTTTGTCTACGGGAGTTTTGGCTAACCAAGCTGGCGGGACGGCCGGTGGTTGTGGGTGTTGTGTCCCAATTTTTGGTGTTTTAACTATATCGACATTATTTACAGACTGTATTACAGGAGTAGATTTCGAAGTTTTCATAATTTTAACTGTAGTTTGCGCTATATGTACACTTTTACTATTATTATCACTGACAACTGTTTCCACATTTTCATTGTTAACACTTTCATGTTCTGGTAAAGTTTGAGGCAGCGAAGGGATTTTTGAGGGTATTTGAACGTTTGGAATGGAAGGTAACTGATTGAGAGGTAGATTCATTGACGAATCTGGAGCTTCTAATGTACATGGTCCATTACAACTACTTTTATTTACACGAGTTACTGGTTGAATATCATCAAACGTATCACCGCCGGTTGGAGATGGCTCTTCTTTACTCTGTGAAAAGTCAGTGCTATCACAACAAGAAAGTTCATCTAAACTTTGAGCTACATCAAGCGCAGACGCTTCATGATAATCGGTTGAACATGGAGATGTATCTTCACTTGTATCGTCAGCACCGCAAGGTCTTTGTGAACTTTTACTGCTTGGTATGAAAGCCAAACTAGAGGTGACATCATTTGAAATATCTGCATTAAGAGATTCTTCACTGCGGGATGGTCCTCTTATAGTAGTGGATTCTGTAACTTTCGCCTTTTCCTCGTTTATTAAAATATCATTTGTTATTGGAGGTGACGGAGAACTTACATGTTGTATATTATTTTTGATGCAATCGTCTTTACTATCAATAATACTTTCCAAATTTTCCTCTAGTTTTGTTTCCATTTCTATTTTCCCTTCCTCGTCAATGCAAGGTTCACGTATTGTCACTTGATCTACTGTCGGAAGACTCATATATTGTGGCATTGCATACTCTAAATCATTCAATCGCATATATTGTACGCCCTCTTCTGCAGGTATTTCGAACTGTGGGGAGTAGTACTCAAATGCAGTATTAATATTTCCATATGCTGACCACGGATCATTAGGTGGTATTAGAGGAAGACCATCATAATGTAATCCCGGATTATTGTTTTGGTTAATAATATCTGTTTTGTATTCCCATGTTGGAACAAACGAATCTTCAAAAGCTAAGTAACTCTCAGGTAACATGATCATGTTATCATTATAATCATTAGATGTTAAAGCATAAGAACCATCATAAAAAGGATTGTTTAAAACCAGAGGTGGGGGTTGCAAGGATTGTACTGCTATTTCAGCTTCAACAATAAGTCCATATTTTGATAAATCGGGTTCAGATCTACGATATCTAAATACATAATCATCCAACTCGCAGTCATAATTTGTCACATATATATCTGATAAATCGAAGCTTCGAGTTCGCCGTAGCATACTATAAGTTTCACATTTTTGATCATCAGTGGGGCTTTCATCATATATATGTTTCTGTGTTTGGTCACAAAATTGTTCATCATATGAAGGCACACCCACGTTGTTTATTTCACATAAGTCATCCGTATCGTTGGTTTGGTCAAGGACAACATCAAATGCAGTGTTGGGAGCGATGTAATTTATTGCAGTGACACTAGGCACCAATACTACGCGCGGTAAAGAGGGCGGAGGGCCACAGAACAGTAGGTTGTTTGGAGGAGGACGCGGAGGTTGGGCAGCCATGGCGCGCACTGGCCGCCCGCAGCGCGGACGACTAGAGTTTCAGTGCGAAGACGCGTTGGGCGGCCGGCTGAGCTTTGCGACTGACTGAAGGCGCACCGAGTGACGAAGGCGAACACAAATAGAACGGGCGCAAGCGCGAAGAGGTCGCCGTCTCTCGCGCGCGCCTTCATGGACGAAGGCGCATGCGCAAGCGCAACCGCATGCCAAACCAGTCCCGCGTGTTTGCTACAGGAACAGTGACTTTCTTACGTTTTGTATTCAATGTTTTACCTAAAATACCCTAACGTTACGTCGCTAATATTCAGTTTTATTCAGATTCTCGGGTGAACACTTTATATCGGATAAATGATGGAGCTCTGGGTTTAAAATCATATACATAATCCTTTCATACATCCGCATAAATAAATAAATTAGAACCGGTGAGACTCACCTGTTCAGGAGGTGAACGTGGCGAAGACTCGTCGCGATGATGTCTCCTTCGTCGATGTGACGTAGGCGAACGCCGATGATGAGATCGTTTAGATCGATCATTTCGCCGCCTCCACGAGTGCTCCGAGCTGCGAAATCAGCGATCAGTAGGCTATAGGGTTAGTGGTCGGGAACAGCGGTAATAATGTTCAGTATATAAAGAAATGTTAAGGTGAGGTTTTAGTGTCAAGGAGCTATTGTTACTAACGTAGGAGATCGTTCCGCATAAGCTGAGTGTGGACCAATTAATTGGCTGAGGCTGTCAGGCGCTGGCAAACAACAAGCACGCAGCAGCGCCCTGACCACAGCCCAACGTTGTCGTCCCGTGCCTATACCTTTAATTTGTGAATTTCATAGAAACACTAACAAAAGTAGTTTAAAGGTTAATTTACTTTTTGCGAAAATAAGCTTTTGAATTAATTAATTAATTAATAACAAAACGTTTGACCAATAAATAATATGTAAATTGTATATTACAGTGCAGTTTCGTAACAGTGAAAATTCACGAAAAGATGGACATAGTAACAGAGCTGTTTGTGATGTCATCGCGGGGGACGACCCGACACGCGCTGCGTACGCGGAATGACTGCCGGCACTCCGGCAGACGTCGCTCGCGCACCATAAACGAGCTAAAGTTAACGTTATGCAATCTGTGTACTTATTGCTTTTTCACATTGTAACAATCAAAAGACACGTCTCTTCGTACTTTTTTTTTATTAAGTATTCACTTTTTGCTACTCATTCGTTCTAAAATAAGACGTACAAATGTCATTAACGCAACTGAAGTCACTGTTAAAGCTTATTCTCTTCTTACCAATAAATCCGGGACCTTAAAAAAGGATTTGCTAACTCACAATTTATTTCTATCATATTTTTCCTGTATTATGTTTTATTATATTGTTATGTTTTTCGATTCACAGACGACGTTAAATCACTCATGGTTGGATGACGACTGTTTACAAGGCACAGATATAAGCGACTAAAGAAAAGATAGCTGTCCACATGTAAGTCCTAATAGCATTATTTACTGTGTAATTGGTTTACGTGGGCCGGCGACGAGATAAATTCAATACGCTTAAAAACGTAAATATGTATTCAAATGTAAAAAAGGGCAGACGAACATAATACACAATGAGACGTCAAATTTATTGTGAGCATTGTATGTTATTTTGAATTTAATTATCTTTATAAAAAGCCAAGAACAAACAATAAAATAACAATACGTATGGAATAGATAGCATATAATTTCCTTTTATTTGTATTTTAACTTTAATAATGAAACGTTTTCACTTTCAAGATTTTTTGCATACCAACCAACCAACATTCACGACGTACACATATGTACGAATATTCATACATAAATAAAAGAAATATATATTATAATAACATATTTCTCTTAACACCTGCAAGCACATATCGGTGTTGGCAGGTGGCCTCAGCTACCGTATGCGAGCGAGGGCACACGAGCGCGGGTGGGTCTGTCAGTGGCTGCGAAAGTCACTACCTCAGCACGACGACAAGTTGAACTTGAACATCTCGCGGACCTTGTGCGCTCTTGCGTTGCGTTACATAAACGACGACAAATAAATATTTATAATAAAAAATTCTTTTTCTAATTGAAAGAAGCATAAATAAACAAGCGGAAAATGTGTAATGTGCTAATTCATACATTATTATATTAATATAATTTTTATATATAGATTACATATTTAATTGTATTGGCCGGTTACAACAATAACACGGAAAATCCAAATAACTAAACATATTATCGTAAAACAAACAGGCAAAGTACGTAAATAATAATATTAAATTTATATTTTCAGACCTTGGGAAGTCCAATTAAAATTAAAATAAACGTAAAATTAATTCATTGTATATGGAACAATTTACGTACTAGATATACATACAAACTGGCGTGTTACCTTTTCATATTACAAAATATTAATAATATTTTTGAGGCCAGTCGTGGCGCAGCGGCACGAGGTGTGACAGCAAAACCGACTTTTTGTGGGTTCTATCCCCACTCGAGGAGATGAAATATTTACTTAAATTTATATTTCCATTTCTTCGCTCTGGTGTCTAGGTTAAGCGCGGCGTTGAGTTCTGCCACTCAACACGCAATGCCTCCAGAATTCGGCAGAAAGTGGGGAACGGAGTGCCTTAATACTAGTTTTTTTTTTTTAATTTTTTATGTACTAATTAGTAATAATAGTATAATTTCGATTTTCAATTTAAAAAGCCTTCATAATAAATGAGTAATGATGTTTTATCAGTAGTTCAACTAATAGGCCAATAAGAAGCTAAGGTGTCGATGTTTAACAAAGGCGAACCACGTCACACGATTCAACGATGACAAACACCGGAACATTCACTTTCGATGGACATCAGACAGTGATATTATAATACAAATTGTGGTCAGCTTCTAGAATGTGAGAAACTAAAATACGTTTGAGGCCAGTCGTGGCGCAGCGACACGAAGTGTGACTGTAAACCGACTGGTTGTGGGTTCGATCCCCACTCGAAGAGATGAAATATTTACTTAAATGTATATTTCCATTTCTTCGCTCTGGTGTCGAGGTTAAGCGCGGCGTTGAGTTCTGCCACTCAACACGCAATGCCTACAGAATTCGGCAGAAAGTGGGGAACGTAGTGTCTTAACATTAGGTTCCCTCTGCCTACCATGCTGTGCGGGATACAGCGTGAAGCTGATTAATTATTGTTAAAATACGTTATAAAACGAAAATGTAAATTAAACTAAGTTTTTGTCATATAATTTAAATTCATTTTACGTATAAAACAACTTGTAAGCTAGGAATATATTTTTGATTTTATATTTCAGCGGATGTGTACGCGAAGGTTGTGGTTTTTAAATGGCACTCGACATTCATATGATTTTAGTTTGAATAGATGTTAAAAATATTTAAAGTATAGGCGGTTCTATGATATTTTAAAATTTCCTGAATTTATTTGAAAAGGTGTGTGTAATCACTAGATTATTTAATATAGATTATTCAATAGGCATATATTAGGCGAGTAATAGTGTGTTTTTTCCGCACACAGCAGGGTAGGCAGAGGGAACCTAGTGTTAAGACACTCCGTTCGTCATTTTCCGCCGAATTCTGGAAGCATTGCGTGTTGAGTGGTGGAATTCAACGCCACGCTTAACGTCTAGTTAGTTAGAAGTTGTGGATTCGATATCCACAACTAGCCGTGTGCCTTGTGCACTTGTGACCCTGCGCCACATCTGGCCTCAAAAGCAAATATTTAAGAGTTTGTTTTTGCCAAATATTTGGGAGTCAATTAATATACCAACGTGTCGACGGCAACAAGAACAACTGCATTAAAACATTTTAATGTGTAATATTTTAACGGGGATATTAAACAATTATATAAAAGACTCGTTTAAGATTAAGTTTACATTCGAAAGTAGAACAACACTAATTAACAGTAACTACGACGAGCGCATTAATATCGATAGTAAAATTAGTTTAACTAGAAACTTATTTAGGAGAAAACTTGGAACGGCGTGGTCAATGTTCAAACATATACGGTATTCGTACAACGGTTCTTTATTTAGCTACTGCTCTTAACACGTGTATCGGATTGAATCATCTTGTTTCTATTTACAGTGGCACTGATATTTCCTGATGTAACATTTAGCATATAATTATTTTAACAGAATTATTTCTTGAGTTTTTTATTAAAATGGGGAACGGTGTGTCTTAACTAGGTTCCCTATGCCTACCTATGCCATATGCTAATGAAGCGCTTTAATTAACATTGAAAAAACAAAAAGATTTAAATATTTTGTATAGAGGTCAGCGAGGTCTTGCTTGTTACGATGAGAATGGAACGCTTTTGGCACAATGACCATAATCGATCGGAGTCAGTGCAGTGCGGGCTATTGCGAAATTGAAAGCCACGGTCTTCAATGCGAAACGAACTGGTCAAGGATTCTTAGCGTAAAGAATTATATTAATTTACTATTTATTAAAAAATATATACTAAATAAGGGCACGTACGATTTTTTGTAAGTTCCAATTATACACGAAAGAAGTAAAGTTTTTAAGTTTTTATTATACGGGAGAGCATTCAGATTTCAAACTTCAAACATTTATTATTGTAGACTTAACACACCATAAGGCTTCACTGTCTGACATTCATTTATTGTAAATATTATATAGACGTTTAAAAATATGCAGGCCGTTTTACCGGCAGGTAACTAACTTGACAAGGCCACGCCGGATGAGCGATTACTACGAACCGTGTCAACACTGCACAGCCGCCCGCGCGTTCGGGTCAATGACAAGAGTAGCTTTCCCATTACAAAGTAAAAAAACCACTGAATAAATTAAACATTTTTAATTTCAATTACCATAACAATGTTATTTATTAAATGAATCAACAGTAAAATTGTATTTTAACTAATAAATACCGTTCAGATAAATTGCACGATCGCCGTTAGTGGAATATATTACCTAAAGCAAGATAAGAAGATTGAACGTCTCACGATCACCAGTTTGTCGCGTCGTCCAAGTTAAAGCTGACACGAGTGAGGTTGGTGCAGCGGGACAGACTGGGCGACTGGCTCCGGCACTGTTACATCAGCTAAACAGATCTGGCGTGGCGGGCAACATGGCGCACGCGTACAGCGCGCGGGGGGCTGCGGGACGCGGGACCAGTCCGCAGTGAAAGTTGATCACGCTGCGAACTACCGACAGCCTCTGACACTCGTCGGATGTACGCGGAGTGACAGCTAATGCTGCCGCTGTTGTTGACACAAGCGTACACCGACATCGTGTAAACACTACGTAACACGTTTATCATGTTTGGTGAAAGTTATTACACACTAAGAATGATAAATGCACCGATATCCTCTACCTCATGTACGATACGTGGTAATTCATCTTTTAATATAAAAAAATAGAAGGCAATTAGTGCTTTCTTTACATGAACAGCATTTCGTTAAGTCACTACTAAATCATGACTTCTGTTTGCCGACACGTAAGTTTCTTTTAGTGGAAACGGTTATAAGGATAGTATTATATATTTTATTATCACGAAGTTGTGAAATCACTTTCCTTTTTCTGCGCCATCGTTAACATAATATCTGTCACACAGTTTTTATTCAAATGCGGGTGTATTATATGGTGAAATGTTTTCGAGTTTTACACCAGAAACGCTTATAGTTATCTATAAAAAAGAAAGGTGTAAAATGTTCTCAGTCGACAACAACATTTAAAGACAAAAATAAATTACGTCATAAAGTTAACCAGGTTGACAAATCCTTTGCGAGTGTATAAACCAGGACGAGACCTTGAAACATTCACTAAAATGCTATCGAGACGAATCTTGTAAGTTATATAGCCAAGAGAGCGCCCACGGACATGTGAACGCTTGCTTATTATTGCTTTTTGAGCTATTCATGATATACAAACAAAGACACCCAATACGAAAAGTGGTGACGAATTTTGTTATTATTGTTATAAAAAAATATATTTTAATGTGTTGTAATTATACGATATAATGAAAGTCATAGATATATTAAAATTACTAATAATCACTTAAAGATAAACTTCCGTACCGACCGTACTCAAAAAAAAACTATTTTTCATATATTTTGCAAAAAATATACGTGTAATACGTGCAAGTGGTATTTAAATAAGATCCAGGTACATACATTTTACAAACCGTGTACCTCTTAGTACGTATTTAAATATCATAATAACCTATACGTAAGTGCGACAGCGTAAGTAGATAAATGATAGGTTGCGTTGGTTTGCGAAACACAAGAGTGAATGCGCTTATACCGCACTCTAAACCAGTAGCCAAGTCGATGCACTCCAACTGCCGGCTATGAGCTCGGCAGGTTTCGCTTATTTTTTTTTCTATTTACGTATCGGCGAAGCGCAGCTTTAATGCTATATAGACTCGTTCTATACACATACATAAAGCTCCTTAACACACGAATACTATAAATATAAAGGAAATGTGAGTAGGATATGTAATTGTTAGTATTATTTTTAAAGGAATTGAAAATTGTTACTGCATTTAGTACATACGATACGCTCCACTCGTGTTCGCGCATACTCTTCTGGAATGCGGCGGACTTGGGCGTCCAGGAGTCGACGCCCAGGTATAGTGCTGGTAATTCTGCAACCTTCACTTCCAGCCTCTCCGCCAGTCTCTGATCCACGACGGACTTGGGGCCGCTGGTGAGCGGTCTTTGTGGCTCCTTACTATAACCATTTAGTTTCTCTCCGTTGGAGGATGTCACGCTTTTCGGACTATCTGTGCTAAGCAATTTGCTCATAACGGTGTCAGCTTTACCGTAACTCTTGAATTGCACCGATTCAGTTCCATTGGCGATACGCGAATACTTCAAAGAATCGTAACTGTCACCGTTTACACTGCTGTATTCTACGCTATTTAAGTTAACATCCCTATCGATGCGTTTCGACGAGACATCGAGTCCGTTGCGTTTGTTGAAACGTTCATCCAAATTTTGTCTAAGAAAATTATTTTCAAAACTAGTTGTTTTCGATTTAGGAACATTATTAAGGTAATCATTATAGCTCGTGTCGTTATTGTGAAAACCTTTATCACAGTTCTTTTTGAGAGATTCTTGTATGCTTAAGCTATTTGCACTGCTGTAGTTCCCGTTAAGTCTTCCGTAGGTAAAACTAGCGGGTTGATTGTTAT
>JAATLQ010007520.1:0-54030 GCA_013421005.1 Heliconius erato x Heliconius himera | reverse complement strand
GTATTCGTGTATTGGCACGATGGCGGGCGCATACAACGTCGAGCGTGGCGTGGCTCGAGTTATGCGGAAACTTCTGAACTCCCTGTTGAACTCCGAATTTAGAGAATAAGCCGGTATTCTCGAAGTCACCATTTTGAGATCAAATTTTCCACTTGTTACAATTAATTTCGTTTATAATAATTATTTACTTTAGCAACGAGATCACTGAACACATATCGGCTCTACCTGTAACGAGGCGCTAGTTTAAAATGTGTTCGACGATGAAATAATGAATGGGTGAAGTTAACGGTGCCGCTGTAGGGGAAGCGTGACGTGTTACCGAGTGGTGTTATATTGTTTGTTTTAGTGTATTGTCACGTCAGGTTGTGTCGGGTGTGGGCCGCGACCTTCGCGGTGGGCGTCAGCGTGGCGGGACAACGCTCTGGTCAACGAACCGCCCAGTTCAACTGGCATCTTGCATAATTAAAACTATAAGACTATTCCTCCCTTATACGTAAATAAAGCATAATCAAAGAGTGAAAGATTAAGAGACTATTAACAACACTAACTAAACTAATCTTAATCACTATATAAATAAATATTGATAAGATTCTTTATTCGTTTATTAATTTGTAATGTGGAGCATTTATACCGTATAAGTGCAACAAGTGTCGCCTTGGTGGCGTCCCTAATATGGTTAGTGGCGGGGCTGCCATATGGCCCACAACCGAGACATCCTCGCGTGTGTCCCGCTTCAGCTGTAAATATCTTACGAGATCAATCAATATAAATATTTCTTTAACGTATGACCTACAAATACGTGGGACTTAACAAAGTAAACTTTAAAACAAAATTTCATTTCAAGTATTTATGCAGCCGTCATTTAAAATAAATAATTATGTATATAATGTACTAGTTACTTGAATGGAAATATTTAATTTGAACGAATAGGAAACAATTAATTCTTGGGTGTGATACATCAATATCGCGTCTATTATTAGGTTGCGATAAGAACATAATATCTCATTTGTGAGCGTAATTAACGTAATAAATAATGAAAAAATAAAAAAGAAGTCAGTGTAACAAATATTTCATCGTCGGACACATTTCATTTCCGTTCGAGTGCACTTTGGGGGAAAACTTCACAAAACGATCACTTAACAATACACATACGACGCCTGCGACCGGTGGCGGCGGTCACACATCCCGATAGACTAAAACAGCAAATAAAAACTCCAATAACATATGTAAAATGGAGAACACAAGGCGACTCGCGAGTCGAAGGAGAGCGGCCACCGGAAGCGAGTGCATATGTCGAGTGACAGCCGCGTCTCGATGTGTGCATATACCTTCTCGTAGCGCGCGCGAGAACTGCGTGCGGCGTGCGTGCACCGCTGCGACTGAGCGGACCACGGGCCCGGGGAGGTAACGCACGAGGACCCCACCACCTCTCTCTACCACGCAGCGGCGCGACCTTCGCTGTCACGCCGCGGTAAGCCGGTTCGAGTGCCGCCTGCACCCTACCAGCGCTAACTAAACACTACGTTGCCCGTTTTGTGTGTCTTATTAGAAAACAAGTAGGTTATCATTATTTATTTACATAGGTATATATTTGAATTAGAAAAATATTATAATGAAGCAAAGCATTTACGTATGCATATGCTTCATACAATCTATAACAAAGGAAAATGTGCTATAATACTAAAAATCTTTTAAAATGACACCTAAATAATACGTAAGTGTAATATTAAACAATACAAACAATACCGAAAACCTCACCAAAACATTTCTTTAGAAGAACTCATACAAAGATAGATAGGTAGGTACCTAGTCAGATGTGGGTCTTACCTGAAACAAAAAAAAAACACATTTAGTTTTACATATAATTATATACAACAAATTAAGTATGTATCGAGAATTAAATGTATAGGAGTTCAATTAAAAAGAAATCATATAATTATTATGCGAGTCGGGCAAAGAAGGTCGATTTTGTTTCGAAACTCAACTGCATGTTAATATAATTTTATGTATCTGTGTCACTGTAAAAAATAATAATTTAGGTTCACATACCATTTAAAGAAAGAAAAAAAAAACAATTTATACATACAAAATATACAAATATCAATAAAGAACCAATAAATATCAATAAAGTTTTTATAGAAAAAAATATTTAAAGGTTGACGTGTTAAGGAAAACATTTTACGATTTCTTTTTTAATTATATCCCGCATATCAAAGTTTCATTAAAAACAAACTAAAAACCAAACTTCTGAACTATACATATGCCCAAACTTAAACAAAAACTAAAATGTAAAAAATAATACTTCTTTATCACTTCAAAGAGAAGAAAATAAAAAATATAAATGATACTATTTAAAATCTATTATTTTTATTATGCCTATTATGCCAATGTAGATATTTTAGAATCTACTTTAGTGCGGTATATTTAGTAGTTATCAGTTAATGTTATTTATTCTTAACTGGTACGGATTTCATCATCTAAATCTTAACTTGGTGGTAATGGGCCCACCTCGGAAGTACATTCTTTCAAAAAAATAATAATAATCAAAAGACAAAAAAATATAATTGTCAAATATAGAACCTCCTACTTTTTGGAAATGATATGGTTTAAAAAAATATCCTTTTATAATAATCCCAATAATATCCTTTTCGCCTATAAAGCGCATATTAAGTTTTTATTGACAAATATTTAAAGGTCAACCAACGTGCTTAAGGAAAACATTTTAGGTTTATTCCTATAAACAATAACCATTAGCCAGGGAACCTAATACACAGTATTTTGATAATATGAAAACTCATACGAGATTTTAAAAATAATATGACTAAGCTCGTCAATATCGTGAAGTGCTAAGTTCCTAAAAACGAGTGAAAGTTGAAAGTTAAATACATAAAAACAATTCAAATTGATAGCCCGAGAGGACTGCGACATAAATAATGACTGCCTACGTTTTGTTACTGAGAAACCAAGAGCTTTAAATTAATCCGGTCAACGATTAACATGTCGACGGTACCTGCCTAAGTGAAGTATCGAAAGTGAAAAAAATCGCAAATATTTTTTGATAGCTCTTTTCAACTACTACTACGAAATGTAGTTTTGGTAATTTTTTTCTCAAAATTTCAAAAAAACATAAATTATTTATACGTTTTCTAAACATGTATGTAATCGAAAATAAATGTAATCGAAAAAAAAAAACAAATTATTTATACGTTTTCTAAACATGTCTTGTCAGTAAATCAACAGCAGAAATAAAAAAAATTAGCAATTTTTCTCCTTTTTTTACTTAACTATACTGCCGTCGATGTTCTCGGTCATAAATGAATGCGACACCTTGTATTGTAAGCGTTTCTTGATGTAACTTGATGGCACATACGCGGCTGAACAAGATGTCTGATGTCTTTCTTTTGATGAATATTGACGTTGTTGAAATAACGAAGGTTGTTTATTTTATGTTTAATTAATCATCAACTTATCTTTAAATATAAAATTTCAAATCCGAATTTGCTGAAGAAATTATGATGAAAAATATATTTTTCATTTTTTATTTAATTCTACATATTTATAATTTGGATTTGGTTTAGTGCATTTATTGTTAATTTGCGATCAATAATATTTGTTCATACAGTACTTAGTGGAACATAGTAATATAGATTCAATTTTTAAAAAAAGCTTTGTATTAAGTAAAGCTTAAAAATGAATGTATTGGAACATTGACATATATAAGGTGGCGAAACTCAACCCCTTGCCTTGGTGCTAGAGCGAAGAAATAAAAATATTAATGAACAATAATTCATTCCCTTGAAGAGGGAACGACTCAACAACCATTACGTTACAGTCACATCCTTAAGCCACTGGACCACGACAGTCTCTAAAAGAAATATACATATATAAACTCAAAGTTATACTAGGTAAGTAGATTGGCTTGAGAAAAATAAGAAAGATTTTAGCAAACTCTTAATAACTTATTGTTATTATCTTATTTCTAATACAAACGTTTGTAAAGCACTAAAATCAATATCAAAAATTTATATATTAAATATCGGCTATTTTTTAAATGTTATTTATTATAACAAAGATATTATTGCTATTCCAATGGCGAAGTGTGTCACTGTCAATAATTACTCGCTTGAGTGATTTTATACTTAGGGATATAAGCTCAGAATAACTTTTACCCAGCAGCTCCTACACCAGGATTATGTATATTCAAATATAGATATTACATACATAGATATATGTGTACACGTATATTACATAAAACAGATTGATTATAAAGGATGTAACCCGATATTTAAGTTTTGTAAATGTATATTAGCTCGCCATTATGTTTAAAAATGTAGAGCGAAGACATGAAAATATAAATGTAAATAAATATTTTATCTCCTCGAGTGTAGATCGAACTCACAACCAGTCGATTTACAGGCACACTTTGTGCCACTGCGCCACGACTGGGCTCGAAATGGCCTGGCCTCTTAAGTATAAATATTGTCTGAAATTATTAGATTGTACATCTTTTTACGAATAAATCAAACATTAAAAATGTCCAACCTACTTTTAATCAAACTTTCTTCATAGTACAGAAATATCGCATAAAACATAGACATAGATAGATTTATTAAAAAATATGACAAGGTAGAATTAATATAATATAATAAAAATATTGCACAACATATCAATTAAATTATGAGAAATGACCTGCTTAACGTCTGATTCAGACAGACAGACAGTACCTTTCCTTTACGGAACCGTTAGAAGCTTTTCCGTTAGCTTTTCTTGCGCCAAAACGGCGGCCAACGGAATTATTTATGCACACCTTAATGTTTTTACAATGAGGTAAAACATTGTATCAATGGCGCAGCACAAATCGGTGTTCTCGACCGTGCTTGCAAAAAAAATAATAGCACCGGAGGCGAGTGCGGCGGCGACCAAACGACAAGCGGCGAGGTCCAATGACCCAAATGGCTCACTACTGGGCCGCATAGACTAACGAAAGAAAAATCGGTCGCTCTAACAAGACATTGCCTCACGTCTCTTTGTCTCTAGGTGTTAAGAAACCACGAGACGACCGCCCGACTAATATTGAAGACAACCTCGATGCTGTTTTTTGAATATAATAACACTTGAATATTTTGCAATTGCCTTATTGGTTTGTTTACCTGGAAAATTGACTTTCCGCGGTGTGATTGTCAGCGTTAATGTCATCTTTACTCAACCTTTTGGTCTGAATCTACTTACATTTACGGTTTAATTTTTTAAAAATAAAAATATCATGTTCATGTATGCAAAGGCGGTTTTACTGCTTCAAGCAATTTCTTACAGACACAACCATTGAAAAAAATCGGGACACGAAGTCAGGGATCAGGACTTGCAGTAAAAAAAAAAAAAGAGAATAGGGGAGTAACGTTACGTGCGCATTAACAAATAAAGGATATTAATAAGAAAATAAAATATAATGTTTTATTAGATTATTGTCAATAAGTAGGTACAAATAATATATAATATAAATTAACAATAACAAAATGGCAAACATTAATTTCAATAATATACATCTAGACAATCAAACGAGCGCTCATCACGTCCACGTACCTATCTATAGATATTATATACAGAACTAAATAAATTTCAAACCTAAAATGGCAACCACACTAATTTAGTTAGACCATAGAATAGTCGATTGTATACGAAATAAAAACAAGCATACATACATAACAAGCAATCAGAAAATGTTTCAAAGTGTATCCGTGATTCAAGCAATGACCACGGTGAATTAATCCTATGCCGTAAATGGTGCTCTCACAGAAACCTGATCCGACAGCCACGAGTCCAAGACAATCTAAACAATTTATCAAAATAGCACCTATAAATGGACTTCCTGGGATACATCTAAGCGTTTGGCCATTCAAACTGTAACCAGGAAGATGGAGAACACGTTGGGGTTTTTTTTCTGTCTCTTTACCACGAATTACGACAAATAAGTGGAAGGTGGAGATACTCACGTATTTCAAAAGTTAACACAGTAATAACTAACTGGCTTAAGAGTAACGGTCCTCATTAATCATTGAGGTCAAAATTGGTCATACTCTAACGCGTACTTTCAGACACAATATTCGTCATCGTTCTATTCGATTGTCTTATATTCTATGTATGCTACTGAAAATAACAAGTCCACCTATATAGAAGGTACTATATAAAAAAACGAAAGTCGTTTTGATTTAACCGAAATGTTATACCGTATATTGATAATAATATAAATATTTTCTATAGAATTTTAACATTTAACCTATTTAAGTGTGCTTGGAATAGCAGATAATTATATGTTGGCGTCACCATTTACAAGCAGGACAGGAGAAATTAGACCAACGGCATTCGTTAAATATCTTTCCCACAGTAACTTGGCCCTTGTTTTTCTGAGAAGCACAACAAAGATCTTGCATATATATGACTCAGTCTGGTCAAAGCTTTTAAAAATCCAGACAAAAAAAAAGCAACTCCACTCATCGTCACACTGACATGATTGTTTCAATTTTAAACGGTGTTACTGTTACTCAACTTTCGATTTTTCAGACAAAAGATGCTCAATTTTAGCATCTCGTAAATTATATACAAAATAAAATAAATAAATTAAATTAGCTTCACGCTGTATCCCGCACACAGCAGGGTAGGCAGAGGGAACCTAGTGTTAAGACACTCCGTTCCCCACTTTCTGCCGAATTCTGGAGGCATTGCGTGTTGAGTGGCAGAACTCAACGCCGCGCTTAACCTCGACACCAGAGCGAAGAAAATGGAAATATAAATTTAAATAAATATTTCATCTCCTCGAGTGGGAATCGAACCCAGAACCAGTCGGTTTTGCAGTCACACCTCGTGCCGCTGCGCCACGACCGGCCTCATAAACCGGTATAAATTATATACAAATATTATTTAAATACCTAATAAAGGTAATATTCCATACTATATTCTCAAATCGATTGCGAGGAAAAGAATACAATAAAAGTTTACGACGAAGATAAATGCTTAATAATGAGAATCATATTACTCGAATCTCCTTTCAGTATACCATTCCGTTATCAAAATTGTGAATAATTAGGACAAAATGCTGTCAGTGAAGTGGTTTAGGTACAGTTCGATTCGTCGAAATGCCGTGTAGGTGGTTACTACATTATTGTCGGCCGCCATCCTTCATATACAAAATTATTCGTTCCCATACTTTAGAATTCGGGGTCGCCGTCACACTTATCAGATGAGCCATTAGAAAGGAGATTGTAATTGCATTGATGTAAATATACAAAAAATATGTGGGCGACTGTATTTTATATAATTGGGGAAATTTTTCCGAATAACATCATCGCCTCTTTAGATGTAAGGCAAGGTGTTCACCATGTTTTATGGAATGCTAGTTATAAAAAGGTAAAAAGAAATATAACCGTAGTGGTTACAGCAGTAGTCATTAACCCTATAGGGGCTGTCCTTAGGAGCATTAACACCTGCGAAGATATGTATGACTCAACAAATATGCTAATTGGATATTAAGTTACATTACTAGTGACCGACGCATCATAAACTATATTTTTATGTATATCACTGCAAGTATTTATAATATTACGTGAAGCAAATGCAATTTTTAAAAAATAATAGAATTTTTTTACAAATGACACATAATCACAATAATAATGTTGACAAAAAAAAAAGTTATTTGACATTACAATGTGACAGCTTCGTGACAACGGTGTTAACTGTGAAGAAAACTTTCGCTTATTAAATATTTTAACTCAATAAAAAGGGAAACCATGTCAAGTTTGATGACAAATGGCTGCAGACAATGTGCAACTAACTGCGCGGGCGTAGGTAGATTATAATCAAGGTCACAAACAGAACTAAGACACGTTTGAAAACAAAAGTGATCGCGGTTTACGCACTCACAATTATATTATTATGTAAACAAAACGAACGAAAAGCTTTAGATTATTGAAAAGGTAAATAACGACTCCGACGTGTTTTAGAAGTGAATTTAACAAAACTTGCTAATTAGAAAAAACGTAACGAAAATAAGTAAGCGAAAGTTGTAACGAATTTTATAAAATTTCATTTAAAACCTAGTTTAGCTTACACATTATAACACGAAAGAAAGAAAACAATGTAAAAATGATTGTATATTTTATTTATAGGTTAAATAAATTGTTTATTCAAGTATGAGTATGACGATCTACAATAACAAGGCTTGAATATACATACATATTTAAAATATATAATTTAACACAAAGTATACGTTACATATGGTAAACCAGAATCTGATAAATGCTTCCGGTATCTGCCAAATTATCGTTCGCGTTGTTTAAGTGTAACGCCTTCATCAATTTGCCTCTAGTACGCGGGCGGTCGATGCATTGGATGGCCATAAAGAGACACCTCGTTTGCCTACAAGTCGTCCCTTTGGGACTGTAAACATCAATTTGCGGTGGTAATGCTTATCATTAAATTATCTCTTATCAAAAAATTGAAAAAAAAAAAACAATGTCTTTCATACAAAATATTGAATAGCTACATTGTCTCAAGCAATTCCGACATTTACCACATTTTATCTTCCTACCGTATTCGTATAGAATCTTCAATGACTTAACAATCAACACATGTTGATGCAACCTTCCCAATAAATTCAACCGAAAAAGGAAAACGAAACGGCCGGATTAGCATAATCTAGTAGAAGCTGTCACAGATTTGCTATATTTACTGGACAAACGTATGCACGCCTGACTGGCACACGGCGTTGTATAAATTATCAATAAAATGTCATGTTGATGGTAATAGGCGTGCCGATCAGACACATAAATACTGCAATAGTAAAAAATTAAATAAATAAGCTTCACGCTGTATCCCGCACACAGCAGGGTAGACAGAGGGAACCTATTGTTAAGACACTCCGTTCCCCACTTTCCGCCAAATTTTGGAGGCATTGCGTGTTGAGTGGCGGAACTCAAGGCCGCATTTTTTTCTTCGTCACCAGAGCGAAGAAATGGAAATATAAATATTTCTTTTCCTCGAGTGGGGATCGAACCCACAACCGTCGCGTTACAGCCACACTCTTGTGCCCTGAGCCACGACGGCCTCAAATATACTGCAATAGTACAACGTTAATATTTTTAATCGTATGCTAAGTATTGCTTGCGATGGTCAATGTCAGTGCTACACGCATCAACGCCGCGATCGCTGACTGAACAAAGAAAGAGCTGCTATGTGTGAGTCAAAAACGTGCCAAGTTGTTATAATACATCACTTCCTGATATCGTGATATTTTAAATGTAATTAGGCATTATTTATTTTGCACTATGAGTAATATTTAAATAATAATATATAATAATGAGGCCAGTCGTGGAGCAGCGGCACAAAGTGTGACTGTAAAACCGACTGAATGTGGGTTCCAACTGGAGGAGATGAAATATTTACTTAAATTTATATTTCCATTTCTTCGATCTGGTGTCGAAGCAAAGCGCGGCGTTAAGTTCTGCCACTCAACACGCAATGCCTCCAGAATTCGGTAGAAAGTGGGGAACGAAGTGTCTTAACAATAGGTTCCCTCTGCCTACCCTGCTGTGCGGCGTGAAGCTGTTTTTTATTTATCTAATATATGTACTTCTTACTTGTTGAGATTGTTTTTTTTTATTCGGACTATAAACGTTATAGAATATCAATATTATATTTGTTACAAGGACAATATACTTAAGATACTTATAGGTATTTGTAATTTTTTTGTAACTAGCTCACATATGTTTCCAAAAATGTATGTAGGTTAGCAAAATATCATTCGACATTGGTGAATCAGTACGAAAGTAACAGTATCTGTCTAGGTATGAATTCGTTCTAATTACCCAGTTATTGAAAGATCATACTACACTACAATTAGAAATCTATTTTTTAAGTGTTAATTTAGCCTCCTCAGCCAATAAAGTGGTACTGAAGTTTTTTAGCTTCACGCTGTATCCCGCACATAGTGCGTAGGCATAGGTGGCCTAGTTGTTAAGATACTTCCGTTCTCCACTCAAGTAAGTAACGAACCCACAACCATCGCGTTTACCATCACACGCTTGTGACGACAGACAGACAATTTTTGACAGACGAAGACAATTTTTAATATTTTCTTTGGTTTACATACTTTGGTTTCCTCTAGGTCACTGGTTCCCACCCTGGTGGTCCCCAAAAGCCTAAATATGGTCCGCGGACGATTTTAATTTTATGACCGGGGATGGTGAGCTAAAGTTCTTGTTTCATTAACACAGTTAATTTTTATTATACCTACATGACTACTGCTACAAAGAAAGATATAAAAGTGGTCCTTGATGAAAAAAGGTTGGGAACCCCTGCTCTAGGTAATGTCGTTTTTATTTTTATGTCGATACTTTATACAATATATAAATGCATAAACATTCGGAAATAAAATACAATCCTGCAACATTCATAGCAACGACACCGAAAGAAACAAAAGTGCCTGTTCACTACGCCAAAAGAAAACCATGTAAATAGTTATCGTTTGCGCGATCTACTTTTGTATAGCACGCTCATGTTAATGATAATTTTAAGACATTACATTTCAATGCCAAATACAGACGAAACTGCTTTACGAGTGACCATAATTAAAAATACAAGTAAGCAAATGAAAATGAAAAAGTCGAAAAAAAGAATTTGTCGAATGAATCACTTAAGTTTACAAATTCTATAGTCTATATAAATAATGATTTTATAATAAAAAAAACCGTCAACACCAAAAAAGAAACGATCTTAACAAGCTCGCTATCTCTAACCACAGTAAAATTGTAGAAGAAAATAAAGTAATTTTTAACTATAAATATATATATATATATATATATATATATGCAAAATTAATATTTATAGTAAGTATTGTTGTTTAACAATACTCGAATATAAAGTACGGCCACATCTTGCACAGCCATTGTAAGGTTACAGATACGCGACCCACGCATCCTGATAGACACAAAGCGATATTGTACTCCGCTTCCAAGAATATCGATAAACAGAATCAGAATACGAGTACACCCCTATCTATAGGAATTGGTTCGATGTGCGTTTTCTTTGTCTCCAAAATAAAGTAGCTTTTTTAAGAATTTTTAAAATAATCATTAATAATGAAATGAGGCCAGTCGTAGCGTAGCGGCACGAAGTGTGACTGTAAAACCGACTGGTTGTGGGTTCGATCCCCACTCGAGAAGATGAAATATTAACTTAAATTTATATTTCCATTTCTTCGCTCTGGTGCCGAGGCTAAGCGCGGCGTTGAGTTCTGCCACTCAACACCTCCAGAATTCGGCAGAAAGTGGGAAACGGAGTGTCTTAACACTAGGTTCTCTCTGCCTACCCTGCTGTGTGCGGGATACAGCGTGAAGCTGATTTAATTTTTTTTATTCATTAATAATAATTGCTATTATAAAAAATCATAAAAGAAAATATATATTAATAAATCTATAAAAGCTCATTAAAATTTATATGCTAGATTTATAAAAAAATATAAAAGAATAAAAAAACTAAATTGTTCAACACGAAGCGCCAATAAATTGGATGTTTCAACGCCTGTATCGAATGGCATCGATTAACCAATCTTAGAGACCGTCTCGCAGACGAGCAATGAAAAATAATTAGTAAGGTTAACGGACTTTATTACGGATTTTACGAAACGAGAAGAAATTAATACAATACAGAAAGTGGGGAACGGAGTGTCTTCACTAGATTCCCTCTGCCTACCCTGCTGTATGCGGGATACAGCGTGAAGCTGATTAATTTAGATTTTTTTACGTGCATATATAAATATGATTCAATCATCATGAATACTATACAGAACGTGTTACGACTACAATTAACTGTTTATAAAAATAAGCAATTTTTCAAATGCACGAAGTATTCGTAAAAAGTTATTACCTAATTCATTTAATTAAGTCTGTATATGTATATACGCAAGATGCTTTCACTGTTGTCCAGGACGAGTTTCTCCATATATTACAAAAGGTGTCGAGAATTATAAATCAAATATTAAACACAAATCTAAATTAATTAGACTCTGGTAATTTAAAAATTTTCGTTTCCTAATTTGATTGACATAGCTGCAGCGAAAGTTAAAAATTATTACACGCTTTATAATTATTCAGATGGAGAAAGGCCGATTCGCGTCTCTTAGGATGTGTTAGGTGATTTTCGTAAACATTGGAGAGGTAAACATGTATAATAAAATCAAATAAATCAGCTTCACGCTCTATCTCGCACACAGCAGGGTAGGCAGAGGGAACCCAGTGTTAAGAAACTCCGTTCCCCATTTTCTGCCGAATTCTGGAGGCATTGCGTGTTGAGTGGCAGAACTCAACGCCGCGCTTAGCATCGACACCAGAGCGAGGAAATGGAAATATAAATTTATGTAAATATTTCATCTCCTCGAGTGGAGATCGAACCCACAACCAGTCGGTTTTATAGTCACACCTCGTGCCGCTGCGCCACGACTGGCCTCAACATATATAATTATTTCATAAATTTTATTAAATAAGTAACGTAACACGTTATAATTGCCAATTTATATTCTTTGCAATGATCTTATTTAAAATAATACTAAATTTGAGATTATACAGCTAAGAATTATTTAAATTAAATGTGTAATTTAATAATTAGAGAAAAAGAAGCCTACACAAATAGAAAATAACAATTAAAAAAATAATTAAAAGAAATATAAAAATATTTACTGTAATTAACGGCATACTACCAGTATATTCATAGTTCAAAAATGCGTTGCTTTTTTGTCATGTAAATTATTTTAGCAATAAATATTAAAGTCGAGGCAATGCGCTCCTTCCAGAATTCGGCATTTCCGTATCGAACGGTGGTGAACGGAGTGTCTTGACACTAGGTTCCCTCTGCCTACCCTGCTATGTGCGGGATACAGCGTGAAGCTGATAAAAAAAACATATTTCAACTAAATGAATGGAAATTATTGGATCTACCGTATGTTGCTCAATATGAAATTATGAAAAGCATATTACGTATACAGTTAATGCATTGTCGATATAATTGATCGAAATTACAAAGACAAATATTATTGTGTAATTAGCTTGCCTCCACAACAAAACGATTCGGCCAAGTGCGAGTAGGATTAACGCTCGAAGGGTTCCATACCATTATCTATAAAAAACGAGCAAATAAAATCACGTTTTATGTTTGGCACCTTTTAAATATTTTTTTATTCTATTTTTGACGTGATTACGTCTTATAAATCGATAAACGCAAGTCACACGCACGAAAAAGTGATAGGAACAAGCGATAAAGAGCCACGATCGACCTGAGCGTTCGGTTTCTGATGCATCTATGTATCTATTCCTGGTTACTTTATCTATATACTATTTAATTAAATAGCTTTTATAATGTAATTTATGTAAAAAAATATATTTGAATTAACGAGTGCAAAGAAATGTTAATTTATCGAAAAAAAAAATCCTTAGTATTATACAATATAATGATGATTTATTAATAATAATTCAATGAATTTTATAGAAATGTGCAATTTTTCATCAATGTTTTCTATGTATGTGACGTTTCCACGCAAAATTTTCGTCCGTAAACCGACTTTACAAATGACTAGTTTTAGGATTTATTTTTGTAGCGGCAACAGAAATAAATAATTTGTGAACATTTTCTGCTGTCTATCACGGTTCATGAGATACACAGCCTGTTCACTAGACGGTACGGATAGTACGGATGGACAACGGAGCGGATTAGTGATAGGGTTCTGTTTTACCCTTTAAATACGGAACCCTAAGAATTACAGATTATAACTCTAATAATTTACCAAGTGTTAATATCTAGTATTTTCTTGAATTTAGTGTTACTTTTAATGCATCCAAGAAATCATTTAAGTCAGAACAATGCAGTCAAAGTAGTTGTTTTCGCCATTAGCTTTCTAGGAGAATCCTCCGCGTCCCACAATGCAACAATCATTGTAACACGTACACACACGTGGTACAGGTAAAAAGTAAACACACTGTCTTCAAAGATATTACAAAACACAGCCGCTCTCACTGGGTTACCGAGGAAAGTAAAATAATGTAATAATGTTCATTGCCAAGCAATTATTAATATTCATGTATGTATGTATTGTTCATTTGTTGTTGGGAGTGGTTTGGTTCATTTGTTTTGTTGGTGTATGCTGTTTGTTTATGTAAATACGAACTGGTAATATAAAAATGACTATAATATACGCTAAGGAGAACTGAAAAGTAATTTGAAAATCATTACAATATTTACGTCGTAGAAACTAAAACGTGTCATATTATGCTTTAGCTTCGCACTTTATCAAGCGAATAGCACGGCGAGCAGAGAAAACCAAGACACTTCCTTCTCCGCTTATGCTATACTTATTATACTTTACCATTTTCAGAATATTTTTAATTTATGTTTTTTATGTATAAAATATATCAACTTCATGCCACACACAGCAAGGTAGGTAGAGAGAACCTATTGTTCAGACATGCCGTTCCCCCACTTTCCGCCAAATATACAGGTATATTATATTATGATGCACAGCATCGAACGTCCTTTTTTCTGTTACAAAAAGGATTGATATTTTAAATATAAATATCAGCTTTGTAACGAGAACGCTCAAATAAGTGCCCACTGAGCGTGAAACGATTCACAGTGACGACAAAGGTCACTCATGTGTACAAGCTGACCACATATTGGAAAGAATATAAAAATTTCTGACGTATACATGTCATACAAAAGCTATATAAAATAGTATAGATAGTCTACTTAAATTGTTAAAAACATTCGCTTAGAAATTAAGTTAAAAAATCATTAATAATTTCGGCTATAAATCTAGTTATACGAATAAAAAAAATATAATTTATCATTGACATTTATCATTTATAGATCAATAATTATAAAATTTACAGGAACTGATATTAGAGATATATTATAGAGATATATATTATAATCACGAAAACGAATGGAATCGTACGTTTTTAATATTTCAAGCTGTCGCCGTCGTAAATTATTAAGTGAAAGGATAAAAAGTGTTCGAGAGCAGCAAATAATATTATACTTCTTTATAGTTTCGGACAAGCGCCGATCCTTTCGCCTGTTATCTTCAAAAACAAATAATTAAAGTAATATCAGTGAGGTTAAACAAGCCTACACTCGCTTTCGTCTCCCAAAACGGCTATAGCAATAATGATGAGTAATGAATAGAGAGCTGCTTTAATTCGCGCCGCTGCCTGCGCCCACGCACCCGCTGTACGCCGCGCCGCGCCGCGACGAGCATCCACTCGGAACAATGCTTGCTGGTTTACTTTCTCGATTGACTCATACTGATTCATTGTGTACGTCTAACTATTTGAAATAGATTAATAGTTCCAATTACTCTTAGGATCTGTATCACATAGGTCAATAGACACAAGAAACTTTCGATGACACCAATAACCACCGACTTGCCATATCAAAGTGATATTTGATAAACTGTGGACAGTTTACAATTTGTGTACAACACTATTATATGGTTTTTATTCATTTATAAAACATAATAGAATTCATCATAAAATTCAGTTGTTTTTCTGCATAATATTGTCCAATTTTAAAAATCTATTATGCTTTCCATGATCAGAATAATGTTTTCAATAAACATAAAATCTTTTTGAAATAAAATGAATGCTTTATAAAATATAATAAATTATAGCGGCATGTTGTCACTATTATTGTACAAGAAATATGTGTGCTCAGTATGAAAATATTTATTGTTGCTTACGGAAAATACAAGATATATCCTTGTTGTTAATATAATCAAAACCCCGAGACGACCCTGGAAGGTTCATTGTACCAACAAATATTTTATATCATCAGTAAAGATCTTTTCCAAGAAAATTAAATTATTATGTTTTACAATATACTTTGGCAAACGCCATGGTTGAAAAACTCCCCGAAGGGCGTATTGCGCAAATAATAATTGACGCCGTGTATCGTTCATAGCAGTTGTAGTTAAAATCCAACGGAAACAAAAATTTACAACTTCCGTTGCTGTTGTATGTTGACTCTTATAAAGCAACCTTTACTACTAATAATAGCTTGTTTAATTTCTCAATAAATTATATGTAAAAGTAAGTAAAGGATATTGTGTAAAACCAGCGCAGGCGCATGTCTACACTAATGAACGGGTGTAGTGCGGCTGACCCCCCGACCCACGATAAGTTCGTCGACCGCACTCCCTCCGCGCACCGAGTTCCCGACCCTGGGCCCTTTGGTCCTGAACGATGTCAGACGTTTTTATCGCGTTTACTCATCCAAGACGATGACCTGACTATTTACATTTCTCATAAGTTTTCTTGTTACGGTTAAATTATTATCAGTGACATAAGTGTTGCATACTATTTTTATTATACTATTTCTCAATACATTATTGTTACGGCAACACGTTATTACATATTATTTTTAATGTGGATTTAGTTAATTAAAGATTTATTAGAAACGTCCGAAAACAATCAATTGTTCGTACAAAATCCTTATAAAATAACGATTTTCTAAAACATGCTGGAATGCATTGTGAAAATGATTATTGCAAACGCATATTAAGTATAATCAAAGTTTACAAAGTAAGAAAACATACAATCCTGTTAAGCGCACAATAAAAGAGACTTATACTCTGACCATATATGTTCCTAGGGGATAATTTAACTTTGGAGCCAGGCCACAACGACGACCTATTTCGGTTTGTAGTTAGACAACTACATAAAGGCGGATCGAGCGGTACAAGGGCTCGTATTGTATTACTCGTCGACCGAGCCCGGTCGGGTCCAAGAGGACGCAAAGGGAGGCACGAGGGGAGGCAGGGGGGAGTGCAATAGAGAGAGGTGCATAATTCGCGTTCGTAGGCGCAGGCGGTCGTCGGGAGTCAACGTACGGGGACCGGTTCACTAATCGCTCCCACAACAGCCCGCGCTCCTGTCCTCGGCTACGCGGCCATAACGGCGCCTGCGCAACTAGCCGACTTTGTTACACGGCAAGGTGCATACAGCCAGTATTTTTAATATACATATTTCATTCTAACTGTGTGATAAAATGGAATTGTTTATTCACAAATATTAATTGTGACATTAATAAGAACAAACAGATATTAGTAAACACTATACACATAATAAAAAGAGAATGTTATTTATATCCAACATCCGATGTTTTGGTTTGCTTGCACACAATCAAGACTGAGGAGGTCCAAAACCTAGGTTTCAATTCTAATATCACATTACAATAACGCAGCAGTATTTTGACATTTTACTATTACATAAAAATATATAACGCAACAAGACTTCAGACAATGTCGCATATCGATTTACTCATACACGTAATTATTGTGTAAGAAAAAGAAATATTTTTTAAGCTGTCTTTGTCGTTGACTGTTCCACTATACTTATTGAATAACAAATTGAAAGGAAACAATCGCTTTGAATATGTAGTCAAAAAGATTTAACTTAATACTTAAGTGGAACGGCTTTGGAAGTTTCCACTGGCGTGACAACTATCCCATTGTTCGTGGTCCAGAAATCATGCTATTGCGATACATTTCTAGCGTTAGGACATTTAAAACATTTTCTCTTTGACATTTTGAATTTATCTTTTCTAGACAGTCACTTTATATTTATATCTATCGGTTTCAGTATTGGCAATATCTCTTTGACTTGAATTGGCACGTAGATTTACCCCGCATAAATTTCTTTTAAGAAGGTTAAATAAAACAGTGTATATTTCACGTTTAAATTATAATTAAGAATAATGGCATTAACAGATGGTGTGACTGTAAAACCGACTGGTTGTGGGTTCGATTCCCACTCGAGGAAATGAAATATTTACTTAAATTTATATTTCCATTTCTTCGCTCTGGTATCGAGGTTAAGCGCGGCGTTGGGTTCTGCCACTCAACACGCAATGCCTCCAGAATTCGGCAGAAAGTGGGGAACAGAGTGTCATAACACTAGGTTCCCTCTGCCTACCCTGCTGTGTGCGGGATATAGCGTGGTGCTGATTTTTTTAAATTTAATTAACAGATTTCTGTTATGACTATAATATAAGTATTACTTAAGAAATATTCTCTTATACTCTTATGCACTTGCGACCATACAAACAAATAGTTGACTGCGGTCGCTGCATTTGTCGATTGCACATGCAACAAAGCCGACTGACCGAATAATTTTCAAGTGACTTAATAAAGACAACGATTCGTAATACTTATAAACAAGAAACAAGCGGTCAGCTCTGGTTACATTTACTCTTAAATTAAATTATTGATCAAGAATCTGGATATTCCTATATAAATATACTATAAGTAAATGAACTGTTTAAACTGCGGCGTTGAGTTCTGCCACTCAACATGCAATGCCTCCAGAATTGGGCAGAAAGTGGGGAACGGAGTGTCTTAACACTAGGTTCCCTCTGCCTACCTTGCGTGTGTGCGGGATACAGCGTGAAGCTGATTAATAACTGTTTAAAATTTAAACAGTATAGATTATTTTGTTCTGTCAATACAAAAGGAAGGGACGTTGTTGACACTAGCATAACGTGTATGATAAGACCCTGATAATGCCTTCGTTGCAGATGATTACAAGGTCGTGCCGATGAGCCTTTGTCGAGTTAGCAGGATATGAAAAACGACCTCGACGTCGTAATCCGATACATTTGTAGGGGAACAGGAAGCGATTTTTCTTTAATGATCCTCACCTTGGATCAGCGTCAAAATTTAAACGGTTACCATTATCAAAACGTATGTTAAATTAAATTGGTTAGAAGTTTCGATACTTCAAGTTAAAACTTGGAAATCTGCATTAGTTAATGTCAATAATAGAAGCTCAATTATCATTTTCTCCAATTTCTTCAAAATAAATATTAAAATGAAAGAAAGTATTTTATACGCTTGCATTAAATAAAGGAAACTCGCAAAGAATTCCTTTTTTAATTAAAACTATTTAAAAGGGACATTACCAATTTTATAAGCAAATAAATCAATATTACCTTATAAAACTGTTCTTTCACTGTACATACTGATACACATATGACAGATATACATACATACAAAAGCCATACAATAAACTTACAATCTGAAATAAACGAGAGTGCAACCAACGGCTTAGGTTTCAGATTATGTAAGAGTCAAGATTGTCACCTAGATAGCGATCGTGTCTAGTTAAAACCAATAGATTACCTAACATGGTCTTGGATAACTTTATTGCAGAATTAACATTAGCGCAGGGCGGGGAACATTTGGCGGAGTAATCTATCTATCTTTATATATTCAATTCAAATTAGTTCGCGGCGTTTAGTTCTGCCACTCAACACGCAATGCCGTGGGGAACGGAGTGTCTTAACACTAGGTTTCCTCTGCCTACCCTGCTGTGTGCGGGATACAGCGTGAAGCTTATTTTCTATTTTCAATTCAGTTCAGGTCAGTTCTTTTATTACGGCGTTCCGAGCGTGCCTATGTTCAGTTCGGATAGCTTTAGCATGACAAGTCGTTGCAACAGCCAAGCTTAGAGCCAAGATGTCAGTCAGTCAGTCAGTCTGTGGATAGTTGTATTTGCGGTTCGCAAAAGCTCGGCGTGGGTCGGCTGCACCTACTGCACTTCTAGTTTTACTGTGTCAAGAACAACGCCTCCCGCCCCCCGCCACTCCGCCCCGCGCACACCCCGCGCCATTATTTTGTCACCTGTGCTTAAAAATTTTGATAAGAACCCACAATATGAACACATGCCGACAACATTTGTTATCCGGGATTCTTACCTGTAATGTTTACATGGGACTGTAAGATTTATTCCAGATATCGAAAGCTTATACATAATTTAAATTCTTACTTAATCGTAGAACGAAAAACAAACAATATAATGAATTTGTTACAGCTTAAAATATATGAATATTTTTATGTAAAGCAATTATAAAGTAAGATAAAAAAATTGCAGACGACTCATCCTGGAGAAGGATGACGTGTGTCCAGTTAACAAAATATCAAATTTTACACATCTCCAGATAACATAAAGATAACCATTTTAGTGTTTGACCTTCCACAGGCCCTTGGCATACAATCATTGCGAAACACTTAAAAATTAAGCACAATGGCACGTATACTGCTGTAAAATAGAATAAATAAATCAGCTTTACTGCGCACACAGTGGGGTAGGCAGAGGGAATCCAGTGTTAAGACACTCGTTCGCACAAGACGTTCCCCACTTTCTGACGAATTCTGGAGGCATTGCGTGTCGAATGTCAGAGTTCAACGCCGCGCTTTTTCCTTGAGACCAGAGCGAAGAAATGGAAATATACATTTAAATAAATATTTCATCTCCTCGAGTAGGGATCGAACCCCCAACCAGTCGATTTTACAGTCACACTTTGTGCCCCTGCGCCACGCCTGGCCTCATAGCTGCATGCTGTAAAATATGTTTACTAAAATATTATTTGAACAAAATCAAATACGTGATTGCTTTGTTTGAATCATACGTAAGTCTAAGGTGCAGCCTGTAGTTCTGTAATTTACAGTTAAGCCTCACGTGTGCCATACTCCGCATCCTTGAATCACACTCGACAAGCGATAAAAGAAAACACGCCGAGACACGTACATGCGAATTTGTGGGCCAGCCACAATTATCTTTGTCGGCCCTTTGTGCGGATATCAACCTACAATACCGTCTCACATAATGGTGTCAATTATGAGAGTACATGTCAATTTAATGTTTCTTTATTGAAATATATCATACATATATTACAGTAGGTATTCACAACTCAAAAAATGAAAGTCATATAAAAAAAGAGGCCCACTCGAGATGAAATATTTACTTAAATTTATGTTTCCATTTCTTCGGTCTGGTGTCGAGGACAAGCGTGGCATTGAGTCCTGCCACTTAACACGCAATGCCTTCAAAATTCGGCAAAAAGTAGGGGACGGAGTGTCTTAACGCTAGGTTCCCTCTGCCTACCCTGCAGTGTGCGGGATATAGCGTGAAGTTTAAAAAAAATATAACAAAAAAAGTTCAAAGTAATTTACCAAAAAAGTCTTCAAATACATTTTTATATTTTAATTGATAATAATAATGTAAATTTTGATTTCAACACATAAAACACACTTGGGTTTTCACTTTTCACGTGCAGTTAAACATCGGCTGAATAATTAATTGTTCATATCAAAATACTATTATCAAACTACAAACGAATAGAAAACAAGAGCCTACAAAAGGCGTTGAAAGTAAGTAAGGTTTTGTCATTTTTTTTTGCTTTACGTTGTATCCCGCATATAGTAGGGTAGGCGGAGGGAACCTAGTGTTAAGACACTCCGTTCTCCACTTTCCACCGCATTTTCAAGGTATTACGTGGTGAGTGGCGGAACTCAACGCCGCTATTTTTGCCTTGGTACCAGAACGAAGAAATGATAAGTTTAATAAATAATAATTTATTTCTCCGAGTGGGAATCGAACTCACAACCGCCGCATTACACTCACACGCTAGTGCCCCTGCGCCGCTACTGTTTTCTTATAAAATTAGTAATACAAAAGGCCACTTGATATTAAGGAAGAAAAAGGTTTATTGTTAAACAATTAAGTTTAACATTCTGATAAACCACAACTCGACTTTTAAAAGCACTATAAAGTATAAACATAAATTTAAAACTTAAAAAGCCCTCTAGGGAATTTGTTCGTTTTTATAGTATTTTAGTGTAATAAAATAAAAAGTTCACGTGTATAATTGCCTATAACAACCCAGTCGAGTCTGTTATTTGTGTATGCCGACGTCTGAAGGATAGATCTTTGTGTCGTATATTAATGTTATAATAGTGCAAGCTTTTTAAAGTGAAGGCAAATTACTTAATAAACATTTTTTTTTAATATCCTACATTTTTTTTACTTTCACGTTGTATCCCGCAAGTTAGGTAGAGTAGAGGAAACCTAGAGTTAAAAGAATCCTCTCCTCCTACCTTCAGCTGAATGAAGTGGCGGAACTCAACGAGAGTGCTTTACCTCGGTACCAGAACAAGGAAATAAAAATAGTAAGTATTTCATTTTCTCGGCTGGGAATCGAACCCAGAACCTGTCGCGTTTACAGTTACACGCGTGTGCCCCTGCGCCACGATTGTTAATTTTAAACTTTCAAATTATTTAGTAAACCATTCATATCTTTTAATAATCAATAATTATAAATATTGAAAAATAAATAATCATATCAATGACATGGCCACAGCACCACAAAATATAAATTGACATTTGTGTTTTCAACACAATATAAAAAAACAAATTTATCACCAAAACCTTCAAGTCACTATCACACAGAACAATATACTTTTTAAATTGGCCGCATCGTTATTTCGACGAGATTATAGATAACAGGCGCAACCATAAAGTATCCATTGTCGATGAAACTGATTGTGCATTAAAAAAAAAACTTACCAAATATTTGGAAAAGTGAAACTTTGGCAACTCTCAATAAATACTGTGCCATCTGTAATTAGTAAGCAACTGGACGTTTTTTATGTTTCGTTTTTTTATATCTGCGATATTTCAAAAAGTTAATGTCGTAATTAAGAGGTTTTTATATGACTTATTGGTTATATTATATTATATATATATATATATATATATATATATATATATATATATGACAATAAAATATTTAAGTAAATAGTTTCAAATATGCATGCTTTTTCTTTTATTTTATAACTCAAGCGAAAGAAAAAACTCTTCATCTACATGTACAGAAACCTACCTACTTGTTCGACTATATTTAGGCCCTAAATTAAAAACTTTACTGTATAATTAATTTCTTTTAATTAAAAAATACTTTAAAATATTTGATCGTTACCCTGGTTGTCATAGCAAGCGCCACAACGGCATCAAATTATATCTATCATACCACATCATATTTTAAATAATATATGAAGAACATATAGAGAAGGAGCCGAGATGCACATACACTCGAGCCCAGTTAGTACTACGTATTATTAAATATAGAGTTTGGGTGGTGGTGCATAAAGTAGTACCAAATTTTTGTTAAATTGTAAAACTTAATTTTTTAATATTTTCTTGAGAATAACATTAGAAAAGACGTTAGCCATTGCCACAGACATACTAACACTTTTGAATATAATATTGTAACCAAAGATAAAGTAGTAAATAAAAAGAACAATTTATTATATAATATGTGCGTAGGAGCGTATATTTAAAAAACATTGAGCTTTATAATTTAACAAAACTCAGGTAGGTAGGTAGGTACCTTTTTATGCATCTTATTTACCTAATAATTGCGAAAGTAACCACCAATCAAACTTCATATTTCCTAATAGTAGGTACTATTAGTTATCCGTGTTAGGTGTATGACAGTGTTGCCAGATTTTCTCCAGGTGAAAAGCGGGATTCATAAACATTTTAACTAAAAAAGTGAGATTGTTTTGTCAAAAACGAGATTAAATAATTATAAGGATTTAATTTGTTTTTTCATTTATTTGAGTTTTAAATAAAGTTTTCAATGGGAATAAATATCAATATAAAATATTTTTAATGGAAAAGAGTCACTACATTTAACAATATTGTTCTGGTTTACCATATGTAAGGCTAAGGCAGTTAAGTCGTCAGAATAATTATAGGTAGCTTACGAATATACTTATTTATATTTCTATAAAATTACTAGTAACTGAAAAAAAATTTTCTCATAGTACGTGGAATAATCCGCGAAAAGCGGGACCGGGAAACTTAATTTTTGAGCAAAAAATTGGGACGTCCCGCCTAAATGGGACATCTGGCAACGCTGGTGTATGTGCACAGTAACTTTCAGGTTTTTAAACGTAACGAAAGTCTTGGCTTGGCTCTAGGACCAATAGCAATAATGTAAAAATTTTTTTTTTTGCAAATAGCTAATATTGCCATCTACCGGAAAGTAGCCAAATAATCAGAAGTATCGTTCATCATCATTTCTTAGTGCTGTTACAGCACGCCACTAGATGGCGCTTTTTAATGTATTCTGTTTATTTAATAATAACCTTAAAAATTAATGAGCTGACCTTGATTTTTTGTATTGTACACAAGTTTTTATGTAATATAAATATATATTACATTTAACATTACTATAAAAAAAAAATTAAGTTGAATTGAAATTTGGAATAAACTGAACAAGTCTAACATATACAATAATTTGTATTTCTAATAATCATACTAATAGTAAGTAGTAGTAATAACAATATTCAAATGCAACAATAAATAATTAAACCACAATCAAAGAAGCTCATCATTTTGTTCAGACAACACACAGATACATAACTTCTCAATAAGTATTTAAAAAAAAAAGCAAAACATACCTGTCATGATCTCTACTGCGGCTACGTTTCCTATAAGACTCCTCCCTGGAGCCGTCGTCCAAGCGCCTTCGCTTCGCTTCATACGACCGCGACCGTGAATGCGAGGCGTAATGCTTCCTGCGTGTGCGCGGCATCTGGAAACATATTCACACAATATACTACTAATATCTATTTAATCTGTGGTTTCTATAGAAATGTTCACCATGATAATGGTATTTATATTAGCCAGTGTGAAAACAACTGTTACAAGTTAGCAACAATTGTATTATATAATGGCAATGAGGTTAGGCAATGTGTGGTTAATTCACTCAAAAATTAAATTTAAGGAAGTAATTCAAAATAATTATGTTATAAAGAGTTATTTTTTTATGCAATAGTCGTCAGGTTTTATAGTAATGAAATTTTAATGCACACACCATAATAAATATGTTCAACATGATTCAAAACAGTATATTTTTTAATGAGAAGTTTTAATAGTTGTCAGTAGAGATAAGAAATAACAAACTCAAAGCAAAATTTCTATACTGTAACTACTGTACTCTACTAATATTTCAAAATAAATTTCAACATAAACAATTTTAAGAGTATAAAATTAAATATTTTACATAGATACTTATAGTTCTACAATATAAACCAAATTATTTTACTGCAAATATGTTATTAAACTTTTTTTTTTAAAGCTATACAAAGTAAATGGTTTCACTTTCATCAATCACCAGCAAGCAAAACAGTATCAAAATAAGGAGTAGGCGTGAGCATAAAAAAAGCTAAGTCACTTTTATTTTCAAAAGATAACTTTCACTTAATGCTAATTCAGTATCAATGTTATGAAAATAACCAGCTTCCTAATTGTATGACCCGGCAAGCAATTTTCAAAACATTGGGTTTCCAAAATTGTGTCAAAATAAGTATATGTGGTTAATTTGAGGTAAATTTCATTTAAAAATACTATACTATATTACTTTATTATACATCATTAGAGATTTAATGTTTCCTTTCAGTTTTAATGAAAAGTTAAATAGAAAACATGTAACAATTTAATTGCAAAAACCTTCAAATTTGAACAGTTCTAGTTACTTTTGATGAATAGATAAATTATTAATATAATAAAACAATGTGTTTGAATATTAAATAATTAAAAAAAAAAGTGACTTATGGTAATACAAAAATAGTAATAAACCATAAATCTATCCATAAGTTTTTTTTTATATATTTGTTTGTGTTTGTTTGTCTTTGTTTACACACATCTCTTTATATACTATAATTCTTACTTATAATTCATCTTTTTTCTTCTATACTTATAGCTTATTTTCTTGTATAGTTAGGCACACTTGACATAATACCTCTTGTAATCTCTTTTTTTACCATACAAGTTCTACTTCCTACATTCACATGTACTCAATACAATGTAACATTGCCAAAGTGATTACTACAAAACTGGCTCACTTGAAATGTCATAATTAAGAACATAAAACCTTAGAGCTCCCGTCTAACTTTAAGTTTGTTGAGGCAGACAAAGATTTTTAATCACCATAAAAAAAAATCATAATGTAAAACACCCATGAAGAATCATAACATTTCAGCTACACTTAAGAAGCAATAAAATGGTATTTTTCACAGCAAGTGTCAGTGTGATACACATTTTCCATTAATATATAAGAATTCAAGATCTAAAATATGTGATGATAGACAAGGAGAGAATAAGGAAATGCTAGATTAGCAAAAGTCCATGTATAATCGGCAAATAATAACTAAAACTGAGACCATTGTGGTGCAATAGGATAGTGTTTGACTGTATTGTGAGTTTGATCTCCATCCACATTTATGTTGTTTTTATATTATTGTTCCAGTAAGATTATACAGAATTCTGGACCAAAGAATACTTGACACTTAGGTTTATTGTGTCTACTTGCTGTAACCTTCAATTATAGTATATGGGAAAAAGAAAGTAAAACTTCATCCAAGCAAAGATGCAAGCTTGTGAAACTACATATACATAATTAAATTTTGATAATATTCTGGGATGATTGTTTTAACTTCATTAATTATGGTTACTTTTAAGTTACTTTTAATTTATTAAAAATAGTATTCTTTTTAAGGTTTAAACTTAACATTGGTTTCAGAAAATTAATTTAAATGAATGTAGTGTAGTGTATTTATATTTTATGCACAATGAGTGTAGTGAAAGATGCTTTGGAATTAATTGATAGTAATCATATTAATGAATTCTATTAATATTTAATTATTATAATTTGTAATAAAAGTCTATATTACTTTCTAAATTATATATGCTGTATGAATAAATGTATTAAACTGGTATATATTAATAATAAGCAGAGATATTAAAATATAGCTTGTAATATTTTAGACTATCATTATTTTATGTTCTGTCTATTAGAAACAATAATAAAAGTAGACTGGTAACAATAAAATATGCTCTATTGTGTTTGTATTCTTAATTTGTTTATTATCCTTTATTATTATTTTCATCAATTAATATTGCCAATGTAAAAAGCTACCAATTATTAGATATTAATGATTTGTCTAGAAAATAATTATTATGATAAATGAAATGGCATTATATACAAGAGTGTCTTACTGCAAAGCCATGCATATATAGAAGTTCTACAGCTCATGCGTATATACAAAAAATGTATAAAAAAATGTTGAGCATTCTGATATAGATAGTATTGCTGGTACCTCCACTTACCATAAAAAGGATACCAAAACTCGTATCCAAGCAGTAAAAGCTGAAAAACATTAAACTTTTTAGACCACTAATATTCGGTCAACATAATGGTTACTTACAATAACCCACATGCGACTGATTAGATCTTTAAAATATAATCGTTTTTTAATAACATTAAATTATATATACATTAAGTATGTGGCAAATCTTGATACAATCATTAGAATTTTTATTTGTAACATTATTTTTTATACAGTTATAAACGTCTCATTGGAAATAAATGTACTCTAATTATTGTTGTAGAAATCAAGGAAATGTTATGAAAGATTTGTCAGATAGTAAGCTAGTATCTCACCAGCTGTAGTTTTACAACGTATAGAGCGCAGTAGTATGCAACGATTAATTTACGCTCATTAATAAATTATTCAATAAACAAACTTTCCTTAAAAATAGCTCTAGTAATAAAAATCTAGAAATAATTAATATCAAAACAACCCATGCTGCCAAACTAGATGTCACTAGAAGTTATTTACATGCTGACGCCATGTTCTTTCTACGGGTCGAGGAAGCCCTACGTACGCCAAAAAGAAAAGTTGTTAAATTTTATTTACACTTACCCTGAGCTCACGTAAGTATTTCAATTTACACCAAAGTAGTTGCGTAAAATTAGTAAGGCAGTTCCAAGTTCGCGATGCAGAACCCTGAAGAATGCTTCTTCGCAATAAAGGCCCGAACATCGATCCAAAGGCAAGACAGCCGATATTTAATAGTTGGCAACACTGCCTTGAGTTTTGGCATAAGTTATCGCCAAAAACTATTTCCTGTTGATAAAAAATAAATTATTTAAAAAAAATAATTAAAAAGCCTTTTAAAAATGTTAACATATTTCATGTTATTGTACGTATGTATACTTTTATGAAATATTGTGTAGATGTCATTAAAAAACAAAAAGTTCGACATGAAGTTAATTTAAAACGGAAACCTAGTGCCAACCTGAAGCCATTTAACAATCTGACCAACTTACATAAATACGTTTTCGTTCGGAAACTTGTAACTAATAATAAATGTAAAACAATTGTTGTAATAATATAATATTTTTTGCTATTATGCTTTAGAGCAAAATTGTTTTATTATTTTCAAATATATAATGATGATATTTTTTTTTTATTATTAAGAGAAATTACAAAAGAAATAAGCGTGTGTTTATTTATTAAAATTATTGTGAATAATAAACTTCTAAATAACAAAATAATTTTGATTTAATATTAAATAACAAGTATCTTTGTAATTTACTTATACTTATATAATTATAGTAAAATATAGGTAAAAATTTTGATATAGAAAATTTAGAAGTATATCACAGGGAAAAATTTTCATTTCATATAAAATTTGTGCATAATAATATGTACATATGATTTGATTTTAATAATATGTAGGCAGCAAATTTAAATTTGCAAGTTTTTATAATTTACACAAACTTACTATGTATTTTAAAACTGAACCCTCTGTGGAAGGGTGCAACTTGCATTTGTACGGTTTTTTCAGGTAATATGAGATAATAAAAATAACTTTATAATAAGTATCTTTGTAACAAATATTTTCTGCTAGCTTCTAAATTCATATGGATCAAGAGGACAATGATTGTCTTCAATTGTCATTATGGCAATAGACAAAATTATCCCGTTCTAAAATTTCGTTAAAAATTCTTATAGTTTATCGGTTTAAAGTGAGCGTATATATTTTATTTTTTTTTAATCTTTATGTAGGATTTGAATTAAAGATATTTCTCTATGTAGGTTGTTTTGGAGACCCGACTCGCCAAAAGGACTAAAATGTAAAATAATTACAGTGAAAAATTTCCAAAATAGTTTTACCCAGCCACGCTTTGTTTTTTCTTATTTTCTTTTTTAAACCATTTGGTGCCATTTTATACACTTTATATATTTTTAAATATGTACTGTGAATTTTATATGCCGTCTAAAATTGCGGGTCTCGCGTGTTCGTCGTTCTTTTTCTTTATCTTTATATTATCTTTTATTGTTTAATAGCTTTTTTTTTAAGTAAACATTTTCCCTCAAGAATCAAAGATGTACCCATGAGGCGTCGGGTCCAGTGTAGTCTACTATAGGAAACTAACATCAGACAGGATTACCGGCACTGGGTAACGTTTAGGTAAAAACGGTGTGGCGCTAGTATTTTCTGAGAAGCTTCAGAATGGTTTCCTGGAGTTTGATCGTCATTGCGATGTCTTCTCAAAATAGAAGTCGCAAAATAAAATATGTATTCTATATTGTGACAGTCCTAATGTAACTCCTAAGCAAAGTTAAAGCTGTGATTTAAAATTTCACTTCTAGAAATAATAATGTTTGAGGCCAGTCGTGGCGCAGCGGCACAAAGTGGGACTGTAAAACCGACTGGCTGTGGGTTCGATTCTCACTCGAGGAGATGAAATATTTATTTAAATTTATATTTTCATTTCTTCGCTCTGGTGTCGAGGTAAAACGCGGCGTTGACTTCTGCCACTCATCACGCAATACCTCCAGAATTTAGTAGAAAGTGGGGAACGGAGTGTCTTATACTAGGTTCCCTCTGCCTACCCTGCTGTGAACGAAATTACAGCGTGAAGCAGATTTTTTTTATTTGTAATAATAATGTTTAAAGTGTTCTCGGAAAAATAATTACACAACGCCCCTTTTTTTTTGTTTTGATTTTTAGGTACACTTAATTAAAAAACGGTGTGACATTGAATTTTGCTAATTAGTAAGCTTGTATTTTTAAACAGGTGAAAAGTTTACGACGAAATGATATATCACTTTGTTGTTTATGTTTTATTTTTTTAGCTTGACGCTATATCTTGCGATGATGGGAATCTAGTGTTAATACAGTCTGTTCCCATAAAGACATTTTGACAGTTCTGAAGGAATGTGTTCAGAATTAGAATGTGTAGTTATATTAATTATATCTATTTAACAAATTTACATAAAATCTTATGGCCAAATTATCGGCCTAATTAGAGAGTTCCAATAAAATTTGAAGAAAGTAAAAATTTAAACTATTACAGTAGAATTTTATACTAAAATTGTTATATTTATTATTTGAAGTTTGGGTGCAATATAATATATAAATTATGTTTTTTTCCGGTTTTCCGAAATATTTTTTTGTAACTTCTCTTAGCTCTCCTTGCAGATGTCAGTCATTCGTTCTTTTATTTAAAGTACTTAAAAATAAGAAATTTAAGAAATATATTAATCCGAAGGGGCTGGGGCGTATAAATACTATATCTTAAATTTAAAGAAAAAGTTTAATTTTTTTTTACTTAAATTATATATAAGACGATATGATTAATTAATTCATTCAATGGATTTAATAAATATACCTAATAAATATTAAAATATTATATACTAAATTGAGATCACCATTGGCTACTTCCAATTCACTTCTTTTCCTTAAAGGTTAAATAACATAATATAGCTCAGATACTCACCACAATAATAAATTTTAATCGCGAACACAAATTCTATTATAAAGACCTTTACAATTGTACACACTGCGTTTTCCACTGAACAAAACTTTGCAATTTCTAAAACAAACTGTCTTTATTAGTAGTTAGTATAAGATAAGATATTCATGAAATTTAATCTACGGTAACTGTATTCATACGTATATTCTTAACCTTCATAGATAGTAGCATGAACAACTTAAAATCAAGTAGTTATAGATTCTCCATTTGTAAATATTGATAGATTATTTATCTATTGATTATTGTTGCAGTATTATCATATTATGATAATATAAAGAAGTAAACCATTGAAAATCCTAGTATATATATTGTTGTAGTAATTTTTAACTGACTTTTGTAAAAAAGGAGGTTATCGGTTCTACTGTATTTTTTTATATTTGTTATCTTATAACTTTTGACTGGGTGAATCGATTTTGATGATTCTTTTTTTATTTGATTGCTAGTGTTTTCCATGTGGTCCCAGTTTAATTTGGTCCATATTTGACAATGGTATTACTACATATTAGGTTGGTTGTAGCATTACCTTAAATTATCTTATGTTATAATCTTTCTTTAATAATTTTTTAGTTTATTGTTTGAAGTCGGTTTTTTTTCGTTGAAATTGAATTGAATTTATGTAAAGTTTCAACAAAATTTGCGTTCGCGGGGTTAAATTCCGCCAGTCAACAAAGTAAATGCAAGGTCTTGAAATTTTCACAGAAAGAGAGGAACGGAGAGTCTTAACAATAGTTGTCGTCTGCTTTACTATATGCATGATTCTGCATCAACTGCAAAAAAAAAACTATATATGATCCATAAAATGCTTCTGGATTTTAGGTAATATAAAGAAATCTTATCACAATAAATAATTAAGTTTGAGACCGCAGCGGCGCAGGGCCACAAGGGTGCCACTCTAAACGCTACGGTTTTAGGTTCGATAATCAGACAACTCTCAGAAAATCAGAGAAATCAAACATTCGATATTTTAATTTCCTGGCTCTGGTAACGAGGCAAAGAGTGGCGTTGAGTTCCGCCACTCAATATGCAATGCCTCGAGAATTCTCTGGAAAGCGGGGAACGGAAGTATCTAAATGGGACTGAAGTGTCTTACCACTTAAAATATGAACGTACTAATTTGCGTTCATATTTTTTGGTTATTCCTCTGAATAATTAAGTTTCACTAGTTACAAAAAATAGATGATTTATAACATACAAATAAAATAATACAATTAATATGTCAAGTCTATTGTTAAGCTTAAAAAATAAGATGAGATAAATAATGGTTTTATTTAGCTTCAAGCTGTAGATTGTTATAGAAGGGTGGTTAGCAGGAACCGAACATTCCGTTTTCCATTAGTACACTTCCGTTCCCCACTTTCCAATGAAATGAAAGAACAATTATTGTAACCTATCAAAACTGGTAGTTTTTTTAACTTCAACGACGAAATATTTTATTTTCAGATTCGACAACTATATTAAAATACAAAGGTGATGGTGATGTGATGGTGGTACAAGCATGCGATGGCTGTGAGTTCGATTCCCAGTAGGAGCAAGGCAAAGCGCGGCGTTGAGCGACGGAAAGTAGTAAAGAACAGAGTGTCTTCGCACTAAGTTCCCTCTTTCCACACTGCTATAGCGAGATACAGCGTGAAACTGAATAAAAATATATTAAAATACAAATATCATTATTAATTTTGATTGCTAACCGTACCTTAAACAAGTAAGCCATTTGTTTGGTTAAGATAAATTGCAAAGTTAATGACCGACAGAATAAAGTAAATTGGAGTATCGCATATCTAATTATACATAATTTATTCTGCGTCTTCTCTTATACTGCGATTTACAGAGAGGCCTGTGACACCTTACTAATTGCGTCTGATAAGAAAGAATCATCAAAATCGGTTCACCCATTCAAAAGTTCTGAGGTAACAAACAAAAAAAATATAGCCGAATTGATTATTTCCTCCTTTTACAGAAGTCAATCAAGGAAGATTGAGACCTCCCTTGAACAGCCATCGTGACAAATTTGTCTCCATTTTACTGATTATATTGATTGATGGTATAAGGCAATAATGTTATAATTTAATAATTAGTAAAATATACAGAACATGTACAGAAATATACAGAATAAGAACTTTAACAAACATAAAAGTAGCAAGAACCGAAACACAAAGTAAAAATCTAATATTTTTGGTTTCATTAAAGGATCAAAGGAAAGGAAGGAGAAGGAGGAATACTTACTGAGTAACTCTTACAAAATTATAATTTATTAAAATTAGTTAATATTATCATTGGGCCAAGAAATGTATTAATAATATTTTTCATTAGTGCATTTATTACAGACATTTTTTTTGCATATATGGTATTTGACAGATGATTTATAGTTTAAGCTTTTTAAACTTTACTTGCGGCATTGAGTTCCATCACACAACACGCAATGCCTCCAGAATTCGGCGGAAAATGCTAGCGGAATGCTTAACATCAGGTTCCCAGGTTCCATCTACCTATCATACGCTTGACCATACTTGTCTTATTTAGAACTCATAAAATGGGTGAAACGGCAAGGGCACTTAGAAGGAAAAGTTTTGGTTCTGTAATGTAAAAACCGGAGAAGCGCAAGTCGGGTTCACCCACTGAGGTCTCAAGCTTTTTCTGAAATACAAGCTTAGCTTAGCCAGAGCCCTTTCATCTGAAACTCTCACTTGAACTAGCGGCTCCCTTTTAAGGATATTATTTTTTAGGATTTAACCACAAATGTATAGTTTTCAGATTTTTTCTTGAACTAGTACAACTTGTAGATACTATCTGCAAAATTTTATAATTTTAGGTCAAACTATTAACTTCAATGCCCTTTATAGTGTCGAAATACATGTTTTTTATAATATAAACGGCCAAAAATGCGGCCAATTTCTTTTAAGTAAATGTAGAGAAACGATTTTTTCAAGCAATCAAGGGACCGTAGATCAGAGTATATCCAAGCATTCCCGAGGTAAAGGCACAGAACAACGGATGGACAACAAAGTGATCTTATAAGGGTTTCTTTTTTCATTAAAAGGTACGGAACCTTAAAAACTTAGACATTGACTGCTAAACGTATTTTTTTATTTTTTCTCCACCCTCGCGAAGCCCCTTCACTTCCGCGTCGTCCCGGAGCAATAAGAATATGTCAAATTATAACTTCAAATAATGAAATAATAATGACGAGACAAAAAAGACCCAGTGGCAGTTCTAGCTAAAATGATTTTTTTATCAAAAAGTATTACTGTTATAAAATTAATTCTATTTTAAATTATATAAATGTGTAAAATTGGGCCAGAAGCAACGACGAAAGGTATTGGGGAGTATAATTTAAAGATGGCCATAAAAGATGGAAACGAAGCGGTCATGTCCTCCATCTTGGCGGTAATGTCATCCACATCCCACTTTCCCTAATCGTAAGAAATATTTGTATGGTTGTATAAAATTTATCTTGTAATCCGTAATGAACATTTTATCTATTGTAATCAATTAAGTGAAATTTATTTACTTGTTTATTATGTTACTATGTTTATTTTTATGCATGTAGATTTAGATTATAGTGTTAGATTAAGTTAGTAAGTGGCAACTGAAGTGAATAACTGGACTTTCTTAAGCAGATATTGTATAAATATAAAAATATATGTAGGTATGTAATAACATAAGTCTAGTTCTAAGTAATATCTATAGAAAAAGTATTAAAAGAAATGTAAATATAACAAAAGGTACGGACCATAAAGTCTGTAGTGAAAGTAAGAATTAAAATAAAAAAAAAATGTAACAGTCGAAAAGTCTTATCGATATAAATTAACAAATAAAAAAGTTATATACAACAAGAGACAAGACAAGAATGGTCCATGAAAAAACAGGACGTGGGCGCTTCTAGTGTTAAAAGTGAGTGCAAACTTATAAACTACTAAACCTTTTCTTCTATAACTCACGTTATGTCGAGATGACATCGACTCAAATATGATTATTTTTCATTTTAAATAATTCTTAAGGATATTTAACGACTAAGTTTTTTAAATTATTTATTATTCTCATTTCTTTTTTATTATTTTTTCATGCTTTATTTCATATATTTCTATTTATGAAATAACAAAATTGCAAAATTTTTCGTCATATAGCCCTAATAACAAAGCTAATAAATCTTTTTTTTATATTATAAGAAAACATAAAAGTCATCTGCGTACAAATTAAAAAGAAAAAAAAATACGAATAGTTCAATTTAAGTTTTAAGTAGTCGGGACACATTCTTCAGCTAATTATTATAAAAGAAAATCAAAACTTCTCGTTGTATAAATAAACGTGTAATCTCTCACCCTCAACTGCTCAGTTTCAGATTAGTACCCTACATACATAAATATGTACAACAGAGCAATTAATTACAGGGGTAGGTTTGTTGAGCTCACCACATAACAAATGTTGTTAGCCCAAGAAACTAAAACATAGAGAAACTGAAATGAAACTGAGAACCGCTGGTCGTTGAACGAGCTAAATATTTTTCTGACAGCTTACTCTAATTACAATGTGCCAAAATTCCTAATATTTTATCAGGTGTGTATGCTTACAAAATGTTTTTGCAAGTATGTTGAACATACAAACGATACTAAGAATTTGTATAATGTTTATTTAAGATTTCTTTTATGAAGCTACCTTAACTATATTAATCATATTTTGCCTGAAACATATATTTTTTTACTGAAAAGCCGTAAATACGTAACCTATCAAAGTAAAAGTATGGGTGCTGTGTTTGCAACACATTGCATAACCTCTGATTAACTTAATGACATAACAGTAGTTACGAAATCTGTACGACAGCTTAAAAACTTAAAATAGAAAAATATTCAATAACAAACAAGCTGTACACAATAAAACTTTACTGTCCATATTAATATAACAAACGTAAGTCAACATTTTCGTCGTAGAAGATATAAATGAGAAAAGTACCCCTGGCGGGAATCAGCTGATCGGGATTGCGCAGTGCGCAAATATAGGGTGCGGGGTGCGCGGGGCGGGGCGGGGCTGCACGGGGCGTGCGGCGGCGCCCGGCCAGTCGCGCGCCCTACGCCGCCGCCGGGTCCACCTCGCCGCGCCGGCCACGCGGTCCTCAGGCATCCTCTCCGATAGCACACTCTTGAAAGAAAACTTTCATCTCACTAACCTAGAAACACACCCGCGGGCCGTCGCGATGTCCTGGCTGTGATATTCTAATAAAAAGTGGCACACCATGCGGGCCCACAGTGAGCCGCGAGTCGCCTCGCAGTCTCCCGCTCTTACGCGCCGAGCACGCTCTGTGTCATTATGAGAGACGTTCAGAGCTCGCCCGATACGTGCACACAAATGTTCGACATGTCAATTCAGGAGGTGAACGGCAAGGGACCTAAAAAAAGGAAAAAGTCGTTAGAAATCTGTGATAATGAGCCACGAGCTGAGTTAAACGAGAACGAGAGCGAGAATGGAGAAGTGAAGAACGGTGCCGGTCCTCGGATCGGCCGCGAGGTGGTCGGCGAGGGAGTGGAGTTGCTGCACTGGCGCGACATGCCGCAGCACCTGCAGTTCAACCCTTACGTGCTGACTGGCTATCGCCCCTTGCAGAGCTGGGGTGGCTGCGTACGCAGTCTGTTCTACTTCCACAATGAGACGATTAATATTCTCACTCATGGTAAGTATGCTTCCGGTTTTAATTACACGTAATTAATCTACAGTTTCCGCGGCAGCGCGGCAATTAAGTTCATATCGTAATTATGTAATTTCTTTGTTATTAGAAATTAATTTATATTAACTTTATTAGCAAATAAAATGTACAGAAACGTAAATCTCTACGAAATTTAAAAAAAATATTATAAAATTTTCGTTATGTAAGAGCAAGACATTAAATTATAGCAGTAGTTCTTTCATACTCTTTATAACTGTCAAACAGAGTTCAAGATGAAAGTTTCTTTTTATAGGTTACGTGTCCGGAAGCATGATATTTGTTTATTGTATTATATAACAAATGTATAATACGTATTAGCAGTACGTTGAAACTGAGCTCACCCCAAGGGGCTAAATTCATTTCCTCATGCAAGTTCGTTTGTAACATAAAGCCACCCTTATCAAAGGGCTAAGGCTACCCTCCGTTTTAATATTTGTAATTCCAAGACCAAGTTTAATTATTTTATCAATAGTATTTGTAGATTTAAAAGCAAGAAAAAATATTAAAAATACATGTTATATAATACGAGTATGTGTAGGCAGAGGGAACCTAGTGTTAAGACACTCCGTTACGTAAGAGCAAAGAAATGGAAATATAAATTTAAGTAAATATTTCATGTCGTCGATCTTGAATCAAACCCACAACCAGTCAGTTTTACAATCACACTTTGTGCCGCTGCGCCACGACTGGCCGCAACTTTAGTTATGATCGTACATAAGTAATAACATTAATATCTTCCAACGATCTGTTCACGATAAACGGCTTAATGAGAAAGGCTGTTAATATCGAAAATGGTTATTCACTGCAATAGCGATCCCGATCTGGCATTCCGCGACCAGTGCATTAAATACTCGGCATTGCTACGAGATCGTAGCTGCACGCTACGCTGTACGTTCCACGTTCCGCTGGTGACCATCCGAAAGATAATGTATTCACATTTCTATTAATAAATCACATTTTTGAGGCCAAATTGAGGCCAGTCGTGGTGCAGGGGCAAAAGCTTGTTAAGCGACATGTTGTGGGTTCGATTCCCACTAGAGGAAATGATTGATAAATTCATAACTTTATTTATTCGCTCTGGTGTCGAGGTAAAGCGCGTCGTTAAGTTCCGCCACTTAACATGCAAAGTCTCCATAATTCGGTGGAATATTGGGAACGGAGTGTGTATGTAGGGTGTGCTAGTGTGCTATAGCTTATCACGGCAGACTTTTGCATATTTGTATATTTTTAACTGATAAATTTAATTAATTAAACTACAAACACGGTCTTATCACTGAAGGATTAGCATAAATCGAGGCATAAATACAATTTAGCAAAATCTGGTAAAAATGTATAATACGAGTAGTATTATATAAATGTCGGATACATTCTTTTCCTTCCCTTTTCCCTTGTCAATTTGTCACTTTCCACCTATTCTAGATACCATAGCCGTTCCATAGAACTCAATGTTTAATTAGAATATCGAATTTAGGGCAACTAAAACCTTGTAAGAATAGATTTCTGAATATTGCCGCAGATATTGTTATCAGTTAGAAAGCATTAATTCAGCTTCCACGATTCATCTTCAGCAAGCTTGCCTTAAGCTATCACTCATCTTTTCTAGGGACGTTGTCCTCATTTGGGGCGGCTCAACTCATTTTTCATATAATCTCGACATTTGTTAAATGTTTTTCCTCTCGAGTGGTTGGGATTTTTTTAAGGCTCTATTTTTTGTGGTTGGTATTTTTCGGATTATGTTAATATTTTAAATTGGTAACATTCGCAGCGTCGAGTCTCTCTGCCATTTAACACGCAGTGCCTCCAGAATTCGGCAGAAAGTGGGGAAGAGCTTGTCTTAACACTAGGTTCCCTCTGCCTATCCTGCTGTATGCGGGATAAAGCGTGAAGCTGATGGTAACATTCTGCTTGTATTTTAATATCCAAGCCAGAATTTCCTCTGTTAAACATAAAATTATCAAACATTAATTATACGACTTATGACTGAAAAGCTTATCAATTAATTATTTCAATATTTCTTTTTCGCCCATTAATATTAAGTCACGCAAATACAAAAAAGCCCTACAGTAACGATATCAGATTTTATTCCAGTCCTTTTTTATAGAAGTAGGTAAGAAATTTGTGGGAAAAACCTACTTTTTTTATTTTATGTTGACGTCTTTAGACCCAACTGTATTTCGGCTGTTATTACTTAGATTTTACGCGCCATGACGTCTCAATATTGGTCCATTGGACCTCTGTTACAAAATTTTATCTGCTTTTTGTAACTCTTAAATAAAATAACATTCCTGGTAGATATTTCAGTACAAATGTTTATTTTATTATAAGTTGTGTAAGAGCTTCAGAATATATGTCGTTATGAAGCTGTGAACTACACGTGGGCGCGGTTGAGCGGATTGTAGGCGGTAGCGAATAACCGTAAAAACGGAAACCCTAATGGCTTAATACATTTGTCAAAAGAAATGTTCTGCGCTATATTATGTGAAATACTTCAACATAGCTATTTAGGACACACTGCTTAGTAAATAAATCGGTAATAACGTTTTGCTGAGATTCTTCATCATTTTTTTCAGGGTCACGATGTATTTCACTTATAGAAAGGGTAGGCAGAGGGAACCTTGTGATTAAACATACCGTTCCCCACTTTCCGTCGGATAAGGCATTAAGTGTTGAGTGGTACCCAACCCGGTGCTCTGCCTTGTTACTAGACAGAGGAAATGAAAATATTAATAAGTAATAATTAATTCTCCCGAATGGGAATCGAATCGCACCATTTACAGTCACTCGCTTGTGCCACTGCATCACGATGGCCTCAGTTATTTAAATTAAAAAATATATTATTAATTGAATATTAAGTTACTTACAGAATAGAAAGAAATGTCGATACTTTCTTTTACATTTCTGGCACTGTCAATCCGCATTGTAATGAAATTATAAACTTTTCATACTTAATATATTATGTCACAATAGAATTTTTAAAATTAAGATACCTATAGATAAGATTTGGAAAAATAATGTTAGAAGAATAGTGTTAATTTTTCAATCTACCAAGGCCGCTTTGTTGAGAGTGTAACGAAAAGAAGAAGAATGTCCATGCAAATAAACAATTAATTTAGTTTTTTTCGATTTTTCGATCGATTTTTTTCTGTTACAAATCAATTGATATATTTTAATTCTCTTGTTTCAGTTTAGATTGAATGATAAAACCGAATCCCGCTCTATCTAGCCCGAACAACAAAATATTTTAAAACCACAAATTTCAAGCCAGTACCAACTATTTCGATGTTAGTTATTCAAATCCACAATCAGCATAAACACATATTATAAAAGAAACAAAAGAAAATAGATATATTAACATATTTCTATTTCAAAGAAAATAAACATATCAACATAATTTTATTTCTACTCCATTTCTCAACCTACCATGGATTGGATCGTATACGACATACTATGAAACGTTCACAATTTTCCTTTCACCCATTTATCTAAATGTCACATACATATCTATCTTTTTCCCGAGATTACAACAGGCCGAGCTTTTCTAATCCATTATTTATATCATTGCAGCAAGTTAGCTCCATTCACGTCGCTAACTCTATTTACAAAGGAACAATGGTGAAACTAGTTTTTGTTGCCTTAATTTGTTTAGTAATAGTATTGTAGTGACGAATTTCTGATTAATTAAAAATTTAGCTTCACGCTGTATCCTGCACATAGGCAGAGGAAAACTGGGAACCTGATGTTAAGACACTGCGTTCCCATTAAGACACTTCCGTTCCCCATTTTTCGAAGGATTCTAGAGGCTTGCGAGTTGAAAGAAAAAAGCTTTATGATTGTAATACGTAAGTGCCTAATTAGCGAGAACGCTTAAACGCTATTAAATATGAGATTACAAATTCAATTTTTTATTTAAAATTAGCGGCCGCCCGCAAACTGTTCATTGAATTTTATGACATCTTCTATACTAAGTATTCCATTTATAAATGTAGTGCCAAAATTTCGAGAATTTATTATATTTCGAGAAGTTTATAGAAGTTTATTTAGAATATGGAGTGGCTAATGGAGATGAAAATAGTCAATAATATAAATCTCCGGGTCCAAATGAAGCTTACAGTCAACTCGATGTCAACCTAACATTTTAAAATATTAGAAACTTTGATCAGGTTCTACAAAGAACATTTAAATAAAATAATTAATATGGAAACTCCAAATAAACAGACTCGCCCACCGAGGGTTCCGTAACAATTTCAGGATTGTACGTCAACGGGACAGGGACTTATAAAATTTTTACTTTTTGGATGTTTTCTATTATTTTTATTATAAGTTCCCCACTTCCAAATTTCAAATGCCAACATTAAAAATTAAGCTCGTATATTTTAACTGCGCTGACTTGAATTTGATATTGATTTCAGCTTGATACCTCCCGTAATAAATGGTCTTGACAGACGAATAAAAAAAGCATCTATAAAAGGTCCGTATTTTCCGTTTGAGGTACGGAAAACTCCTACCTCCTGCCTGTCATCCTGCCTGTTGCAGAGCTAAAATAATTTTTGCAAGCAGAATTATTAAATAAAAAGTAAAAAGGTGTAAATTAACCTAACTTGTGTGCGCGAAAAAACCTAATTTTGCGCGAAAGTGAAACGTTCATCATTATAAGCTTTTACGTTTATTATGACACGCGCCAGCGGGTGTAGCCAAGTTAAAAGAGCAATATATATTTTACATTAACTATTTCAAGCTACTTTAGAGCCCTTCATAATTCGAAGACCAACTAGTCTATATAAAATTTAACTCAACAGTTATTTATATATTTACGTTTAAATATGTGTAATACATTTATGTGACTGACTGATTCACTCTTCAAAAACCTAACACATTTCTTAATGATTAACTAGAGGGCGCGCGCGGCTTCGCCCTTATTAGGAGTGAATTCTAAAAGAACCACGAAACACGTGTTCAACAAAATATTTTTAACAGTCTGAATCCGGTGGCAATTTAAAGTTTTTTCCATATAAACTTTCAACCCCTTATTTGAACCCTTAGGGGGTGAATTTTTAAGAACCATGAAACACGTCTTCAATGAAATATTTTTAAAAGTCTGAATTTCAAATTTTATTAAAATCGGTACGGATTAAATTTTTTTTCCATACAAACTTTCAATCCCTATTTCATCCCTATCAGGTTTTCAAATTCCCTTCTTAGTGGATGTCCAGAATATGAAAATAAACATCTGCCCAAATTTCACGTTTCTACCAACAGTAGTTACGGCTCTGCGTGCGTCTTACCTCAGTCAGTCAGCACAAGTCCTTTTATATATATAGATAGTAATCATTATTTTAAATGAAACTATTTTAACCGGATTAATCGCGTATATTAAAGATTATACATTTTGGAAACCCGACGTTTCGAATACGAATAATAGTTGCAGTAGTCCGTAGCCACGAGTAGATTGGGGTACTAATTAATTTTCAAAGATATAGATGTGAAAAGAGAGAGAGATGTGAGAGCCAAGTAAAATGTTAACTATTCCGCCTTTTTCGACTTCACCGATAAAATAATATAATATCTATATTAGTGCTGAGTTCTCTTTATTCATTCGAGATAAAATTCAGGCTCTGAATTTAAGTGAGGTCTTTTGGACATCATGCACCAAACCAAATACTACCCTAAGAGTCCAGTGCAAGCTAGAATTACACTTAATTGCAAATATAATAAGACCTGTTTGTAAGCAATTATTAAGATGTAGAGCTTGAATTTTATTTCGAGTGAAGAAAAACTTTTTTTGTGTTATATAAATAGATTTACCATAAGGATAGAACTTGCATTCGAGAACGACGCATTAGTTTATATTTAACTTGGCTCTACTTTTACATTTATATTTTTGGTGCAACAATGTTATTAGTAGGATTACGGAGCTTCATCTAGTCATCGAATGGTTTACTGTTATCTTAAAAAAATATGTAAGGTAAAAAGGAAATATCGATTTCCTTCAAAGACTTTTATAATGATTACAGCGAGCGAAGCATTTTCTTAAATATTAGATGTACAAATATAATTATAATTTAAAAATATAATTGGCATAGCGATTTTCTAGAAGTCTATTCTCCTCGAATTTCATACAATTTGATGAAAATTTGATCTGTTAACAATTTACATAATTTAAAAAACAAATATAAAATCACTGTGCGCTGGCAAGGCGAGGTTGATTTCATCAATTATTCTCCATAATTTAGTGTCCACGTCGACGTATAACTACTGTTATTAAGGGAACGGAATTATACTCGCTTAGTTAAGACTATTATTATGATATTGCTTTATGATTATTTAGTCGACATCGTTGGAACGCAAGTTCTAAATGTAAACAGAAGGAGAATAGAGTGATTTAACACTAATGTGAATGAATTACTTTATATTTTTATTTAGATATTCTCGCTCTGGTAACAATACAAAGCGCGGCGTTGAGTTCTGCCACTCAACATTCGACGTCTAAAAAAATCAGTGTAATGTGGGTAACGGAGTGTCTTGTTTGTCTTTGACGCTTGTTGTGCTTACTTATGTTGCTAGCATCTCTGTAGGGAGATTTTTACAAAATTGTGCTACCCAAAGACAATTACTTTGAATTATCATTAGACAAGAGAGAATGCTATCTATTTAATATTTGCAACATTTTAAGAAATAATGTGTTGTTCCACACTTAGGAAAGAAAAATACTTTATTAGACAGCGTGCAAAAAAAACTAAACAATTTAACCAGATTAATCGCATAGATATATTTAGTATTATACATTTTTGGAAATTCGACGTTTCGAACACTTTGCAAAACAACTCCAAGACCACTAATTAAATGAAATACACATATGGGAATCCAGAATTTGGCGGAATGTGGGCAAGGTAACGGAGTATCGCAGTTAGGGTAAGTATACATTTTTTATACGCTTGTTACAACTTATTTATTTGAATAGCATCTCTATATGATATTTTTTACAAATCTCTGCTACCCACAAAATAATAATTTAAATTTATCATTTGGCAAGGGAGAACGCTACTTATTATGCCATATACGGTCTTGGTTATTGTTAAGAACCGGACTCAGTATCTGAACAAGGTACCTGAACCTACCCAAGTATCTATAAGTATAGTGCTCGAGTCTGTGCTCCAACAAGCCATGTAGCCATTGAGGAATATGTCATCAACACATATCATCAGCTGACGAGGTTGATCTGGAGCACTATATTGAATAAGAACGGATTAAGAATTGAACCTTGGTGAACCCCTACTGTGATCTGGAAGTGTTTAGTTTCGCCAATAGCGGTGCTAACCACAGAAGCGAAGTTGTGGTCGCATAATCCCAATATAGGCTATATTATGCTAGTAGTTATATATGTATTTACTTAAAGTTACTTTAATCTATTAGTGTTACACACAGTTATATATATTTCAAACGGACCAAAAGGCTCTATACACACACATACACACACACATATGTGTACTCTGTATTCATTCCATTGAATTCAATTTCAAATAAAGCAAAAAACTTTTTTCATATTGAAGTATTACTATGCAAAAAAGAGGCTCATAAAAATTTGTCTACATACATGCTCATACGACGTTCAAATAAACTAGTTTTTATGACGAACAAAAAATTCATTTTATATTTATTATTGGGAGATGAAATTTAAAACTTTATAACACAATACCATTTACATTAATATTTATATTAAAGCTTATAATAATACTTATATATGCATATACTATGTTTGTCAACGAATTTACTCTACATAAGTTTATCTCTACCTCTACCTCTGCCTTTTTCTCGTTCACTTTTCCTTCTTAGAGAGGTAAGGGGAGACCTCGGCTGGTTTTCGGAAACAGTATCATAGATCCGGAGGGCATGTATGAAGACAGTGGACGAGGCGAAAGAGGTATGCAGACTGTAGCATTTGGCGCTCCGTTCTCTCTCACTACCCCGGTAGGGATACAACGTGAAGCTAGTATATATATATATATATATATATATATATATATATATATATATATATATATATATATATATATATATATATATATATATATATATATATTTTCGTTACAATATAAATCTAACATATATTATAAGTAGTCACTCATTAGTCGGCGACTATTCTGCAAATATGCTATCCAGTTTCTTACTCTGTATTTATAAGTATATCTATACTTATAAAAATCGAAGAAGCGATGTAAAGCATCTATGCTACAACCACACAAAGTGGATGCTATTTCGTGATAGCAGTGAAGACGGGAAATCAAAATAGAAAACGAGAGTGCTTTTCAATTATTATAGAAATAACGTGTCAGCGTTTCAGTGCGGAATGTTTTATAAGGGATGACAAAGGGAGGCGCGGGTTTGGCAAACAATACAACACGTTCTACGATTCGCTCGATAAATGGATATATTGCAAAAACAACTTATTCGTTCCATTTCTTTTGTTTTCCCTTAGTTTCTTTTGAAATAAAGAATATCTATTTTTATAGATTAATGTATATTCGTATCCTATCATCATATCGTATATATAATTTAGAACGTACTTCCAAAAGAAGAAGGCTTTCATTTCTATTCTATGTTCTTAGGTTTCCGTACATCAAAACGAAAAAAACGGAACCTTTATAGAATCACTTTGTTGTCTGTCTGTACGTCTGTCAAGAAAATTCAAGATTGCGTGGATGTGTCAATCTGAAATTAATATCAAATATTCTGGTCTTCGGTCCCTTAGAGCATGGAAAAAATCAAGCATCTAAATTAACGCAATCTAAAGATATGAGCGTTTGTGCATCGTTATTAAACATCCTATAGGGTACTTCCCGTGACCCTACAATTAGAGAGAGAACTTGCAGTACTGAAAGAAAAAAAAGTAAAAAATCCAAAAATGAAAATTGATACAATTAAAAAATATATATTATTACAAACTTATAATTGTAGTTTATTTCATATGAACTGAAAATGCATACGTCCATCTAGTCATACGTGAAAATTTAAGTTTGTCAAATTTTATAAAGTGCACCCGTTGTTGGGACACAATCTTGAAATTGTTACGGAACCCTTGGTATGCGGGTCCGACTTGCATATGACCGGATTCTTTATATTCTGAAATTGGTGCTAGTCTAGGCCTAAAAAATACTAATAGCACTGACTCTAAATATACGGATTAGTTAATATATATTCTTCTTAAATTTGTGCAAATAGGTAGAGCTATCAAGTCTTTTTGTGTTTTAGTATCTTTGTAAGGATTTTTTTAATAACTTTATTTTTAATAGTTTAATATCTTACCTCTTGATATAGTTGGTCTTCTAAAGAGGTCATTGTTTCTTAGCGAGTAATAGCACTGGATTATTATTTTCATAAATAAATTTATAAAAACAGCCAAAAAGAGCTAAAATACTCTCAGACTGAAAAAATATCAACATTCAAAAATAATTTCCCTGAGTAGGATTTGTATTAGCAACCTTGCCAGCGTGACATAAAGCACGTTTCTGTACCATAAAAACATTTCGATATTAGGTTAATTTAAGATTACCTCTATATTTGTGGGTCCCAGCCCTACAGGGAGTCGATTCGGGGATTTTACGTATCCAAATTGGATAATTCAATGTTGGATCACGTCACCCAAATACATTGTCCAGGGAAAGCGAGATAAAGGAACGGTGTGATTCGTTTCGTAAATTAGACGTGGGTAAAGATTTTTCTTATTTATTTTTTTTCATTAGCAGCTTCACGCTTTTCCCACAATATAGTAGGTACCGCTACCTCAAGCTAATCAAGTGATAAAGAATTTCGTTCCTTATTTTCTGTTTATTTTTCGTGATCTTGCAGATAACATTATTTCTAATAATATTAGAATATATAGGCTGCTCTGCAAATCTTAAAATAAATATCTCTCTTGCATCCTCTATCTAGGGTAAAAGAGTCTTAAAAGTACCGTAAAAGAACAATAATTTTTAAATTCTAATTTTTATATCACTACAAGAACTTTTGGCAAACAGAATACATGGCCGAACATCGAAAATTACCCACAAAAATTGTATTTAAGTAATAATCGAAATAATTTACTCCATTAATTTATTTCTCATACAAAATCCAGAATTCAAAGAAACACCTACAAATTTTATCAAACTAAGCTAAACTATTCAAAATGATTGCCATAAAGACAACTTAACAAATCCAATGTATATTAATGTGAACTGAACGGCAATATAGGGAGGGAGTTAACATTTAACAGTACAACAGGTGAGGTAAGCTCCTCGCACCTGGCGCCTCGCCAGCCGTTGTGCAACGTTTCAGGTTGGGGCTGTATTTATGTCACGTTCCGCTGAAATATATTTTATTACTTCAAATAACATCCAAAGTAGAAATATAAACTTAATATGGATGTTTAAATGTTGGTGCCAAATTACAAAAGTTTTTAAGTATTACGATTAGGGGCCAAAAGTAGGCACAACCATTACTGGTTACCAATTACAATATAATAACAAAGTCTGAGGCCAGTCGTGGCGCAGGTGCACAAGCTTGATGCTGTAAGCATGGAAGGTTCTGGGTTCAATCCACACCGTAGGAAATGAAAATCTAAGATTCTCTCTGCCTACTCTGCTATGTGCGGGACATAGCTACACATAACTTTACTTAACTTAACTTCACGCTTTATCCCTAGCGGGGTAGTCAGAGAGAACGGAACGTCAAACGCTACGGTCTCTATATACCTCTTTCGCCTCGTCCACTGTCATCAACCTCTACTTACATTCCCTCCGGAGAGTTCTTATGCTTTTTACGTGACCTTCCTCCAGTATCTTTGATACTGTGTTTTCGCAGGTCAACCGAGGTCAAACAACGTCTTTTTTTTAAATAGTCTATTCACATCAGTGATGTGAATGATCTCGGTCTGCTCTCAGTGGTTGCAACTTCCCAAACACATTTGTACGGAAAAAACAATCAGAATAAAGGTCACTTTTGGCCCATATTCAAAGTATGGCGTCTTCTCAGAAAAATAATTTGGTTTGCCGGCTCTCAATGGTTGCATATTAGATATGGTGCTCGCAAGTCATAGTAGTATTGCGAAAACAAAACGAAGCCAATCCATGCCATTCTTTCGTCACTCAATCTCTCGTGATATCTTCAGTAGTAGCTGCCTTTCTGCATTCTTCATTGCGGATTCAATTCGGTGTGATTAGCTAAACTAACTTTGCTTTTCTACCAAATGATCACAGCTCCACAACATTTTTTTTTTCATTTTTCTTATGTAATACCGACGTTTCGCTGACGTATAACAGCGTCGGTAGCAGTGCCATACTGCATTGTGTACTACAGCCAAATATGCAGCTCTGCTGACGTTACGCCGTCTCATCAATGTAACTAAGACGGCTAATATGTTTTTCAAATATATTTCATGACTTCCGTCTCTACAAAACTTATTTTATGTATGGAACTATTATTTATATATTAATAGTTTATTTAATATATTGTATTTATATATTTCAATATCGTAATTTATTTATTCATCATTTATATACATAAGAGTAATACTTTCCAAATACTTCATTCATTTCATTTACTGTCCTATACGAGTATATCTTACGATTTACATTGATATTGCATTTCGTCCGTTCTTCATCCTTAATGCTTAGTAATACTCGCATTCATGCTTAGTCCACTGTTTTGGAGTTTAAATAAGTTTATTATTATTATTGCCCTAAGTAGGGGTCGAGCCCACAACCATCATTTATAGTTCGACTGCTGTGCCAAAGCCCCAAGGCGACCTTTAAAATATAATATTTGCTTACTGCGTCTCGAAACAATTGATTTCTGGATAAATAAAACTGTACATACGAAGCAATCTAAATCAAATCAAATAAGCTGCAATGCGGATTAAATTTATCTTTCATCTAATATTGATTGAGTTTTTCCAGTTTGCTATCATTTTTCAACATCGACGATAGATGCAAAACTGTAACATTTTTACAGTTATTAGAAATATAAAAAATACTACTATATTTTATAAATTTCCTTTTGTCTTTTGATAATATTCTATATAGTTAATGGTATCATCATGTTCTAATCTACAGTCCAAGTTTTAATAGTAAGTTCTACTTAAATTAATATTTCTAACCTATATACTGAACAAATTACTTTAGTAATATTTTTTTTTGTTAGGTCTATAGGATAGATAGATAAAGGTGATAAGGCGCTCTGTTTCTCATTTTCCGTCGAATTTTCATTTTTCATTTCCTCGAGTAGGGATCGAACCTACAACCAGTGGCATTTACAGTGCGTCACACTTGTGCACTCGAGGAGATGAAATATTTACTTCAATTTACATTTCCATTTCTTCGTTCTGGTGTCGAGGCTAAGCGCGGCGTAGAGTTCTGCCACTCGACACGCAATGCCTCCAGAATTTGGCAGAAAGTGGGGAATGGAGTGTCTTAACACTAGATTCCCTCTGCCTAGCCTCCTGTGTGCGGGATACAGCGTGAAGCTCATAATTTATTTTACTGTTTCACATCATTTTGGCTAAAGTTATTAAGACTAGTATGTATTTGGATGTACTGCATGTTAAGAATATAAGGTAAGTAGTCTAAATAGTAGTATATTTGGGGAACAAGGTTCAGAAAGGATGTTGTTGAAGGTATGAAATTACTCGAAAGACACTTTGCTCCCGACAACACAGTTAACAGACCTCCGTCCGAGTAACGGGCGCGATAACGGGCAAAACGTGAGTATAAATGAAAGTATGGTCGCTTACAATATACCTGATACTGATACTAAAGCTACGGTAGAATATAGAGAATTAATTATTAATTTATAAATTATTAATTATAGAACATTCTCATGAAATGATTTTGGTATTTGGAAGTTTTAATTTCAGCTAAGTGCGAGTCGGACTCGCCAGTTAGGGCTTCCGCACCCATTTTAGGATTGTAGGTCAATAGGAAGCATAAGCTATAACACTTTGCAATTACAAATTTTGCGGGCATATGCACTCGTTATGTATGAAATCTATTATAAATATAAATTTGTAATGATGTTTTCATATGTAATACCTATTTATTTTTCGAGTTTCTTCACTTTACAGATATTTTCCTTTATTTGTATTGTAAGTTTTTACTTTGTGCCAAATTTCATAATTGTGTATCCACCAATAACCATGGAAATAAGCAGTGGGTTTTGATTACGTTATATACATAATGCAGCAAAATCGATGTATCTTCGTCCGAGGTCGTATCTTTTGATTGCGTTGACTTAGAAGTTTGATTTTTTCTTTGCTTCAAAACACTATAGACCTGAATATTTTGTAATAATTTTAGCTTAATACCTCCACGGGATCTCAAGATAAATGGTCTTGACAGATGGACAGACGGACAACGAAATGATCTTATAAGGATTCCGTTTTTACCTTTTGAGGTACGGAACCCTAAAAATGAAAACAAACGAAAGATATTAATTTACTCCTGGTCTAAGTACTAGAGTTAAAACACTTCGTTCCCCACTTTCCGCCGAATTCTTAAGGCATTGCGTCTTGATTCACAGAAGCTAACGCCACGTTTTGCCTCGCTACCTGAGGGAGGAAATGACAATATTAAATATTTTATTCCTTCGAGTGGTAATCGAACTCACAACCGTCACGTTTACAGTGGTACGCTTATGTCCATGCGTCACGCGTTCAAAATCTCTAGTTCTATTAATATTCTTTAAATATATATATACATTTCTTTATACATTAATTATATTAGACGAACATAATGTAGACATTATAATAAACTATAACCTCTTCACTTTAATCATTTTCTAATATCTCCAGCTCCATACTAACTCCACAACCCTCGGCCTGCAATGATCCAAAAATAAAATTAAATTATTCAACTAACAGTAGCAGTTACGTTTCATTTGCCAACTTTATAATACAAAAAAAATTAAAAGAAAATCCGACGACGTTAGTATACATTTTTTATATAATTGATTTTTCAATATGTTCCACCAAAGAAAATAAAAAAATAAATATAGTAAACATTATTAACCAATTTACATTTTCCCATAAAACAGCAGAGTATATGTGAGGGTATTCGTAGTGTTGCATTTAACTTCGCAACTCGCTGACGCAAATCAAATCATGGGCCGGATGCCCATTTGATATTGCTTATATCGGATACCAGGGCTGGGCTGCCGTTTATTTTAGTACCAATTTTCATATTCTGAAATAAATATTGAATTCTTATGCTGGCAAATTTTGTTTAAAGCTATTTAAATTTGATTTTATCTATCACTCTAAGTAATAAAAAGTCGTCAAATATGAGTCGGACTCGCATGTCGAGGGCTCCGTAACAATTTCAGGTTTGTATGTCTAATAAAATATGGTCTTAACAGACGGACATACGTCCTTTTGAGAAACGGAATCCTAAAAAGTTACTCTTAAACTTATTTAGTTGACGCGATTGTATTTTTTTTTGTTTTTCTTATCACTTCCTTTCTCTCAATTAGGAAGAGACGTAAGAAAGATATCATTTGTTCAACATTGATAGCTTCACGCTGTATCGCACATATAGCAATGTATAAAGAGGGAATCTAGTGTTAAGACACTTTGTTCTAAATAAAAAATAAATTAGCTTCACGCTGTATCCCGCACACAGCAGGGTAGGCAGAGGGAACCTAGTGTTAAGACACTCGTTCCCCACTTTATGCCGAATTCTGGAGGAATTGCGTGTTGAGTGGCAGAACTCAACGCCGCGCTTAACCTCGACACCAGAGCGAAGAAATGGAAATATAAATTTAAGTAAATATTTCTTCTCCTCGAGTGGGGATCGAACCCACAACCAGTCGGTTTTCCAGTCACACCTCGTGCCGCTGCGCCACGACTGGCCTCAACACATTGTTCTGTATTTTTAATTATCAAATATATATACACTATACAGAAAGTAGGGGCTTACGTTATTTGGATCCAATAATTTTTTACATATCTGTTTCGTGTTCAAGTGTCGTTTTGAAATGGTTCTCTTAAGAGTAAAATAAATGTATGTTTTGGATGACCGGCTGTTTGTATTTGCTTATGTTGTAAATGTGAAAGTTTGTGGGGACGGATGGATGTTTGTTCCAATTTTACATAAAAACTACTAAAGGAATTTGGGTGGAAATTTTTAGTAACATAGCTGATACATCAGAATATCATATAGACAATAATTTATATAAGGATTCTTTATATTTTGGCTCTAAGATTACAATAAGATAAAGCAAGCGAAGCTGCTCGTGGGTTGCTAGTCATTCTCAATATATCTCAATAAAAAAATATTTTTAATTTGCGTTCTTGTCATTATTTTATCATATTATATAAGTATTTTAAATATATTTATGATTAGTTCGGTATTGTAACGTTCAATCAGACAAATTTACATTATCCTACAATAAAAGTGTAGAGCACACTTTTTCATATTTACAACAACTATGAAATATAGATTTTTTTGATATATTTTAAATAAAAAAAAATTTAAGATATACAAATATAAATACAAACTCAAAATTAGTCATAGCTAAATCAGACAGACTTAAAAAACCTAAAATCAAAAATCAAAACTTATTAATCCGGTCGTGGCGCAGCGGCACAAAGTATGACTGTAGAACCGACTGGTTGTGGATTCGATCCCCACTCGAGAAGATGAAATATTTACTTAAATTTATATTTCCATTTCTTCGCTTTGGTGTCGAGACAAAGCGCGGCGTTGAGTTTTGTCACTTAACACGCAATGCCTCCAGAATTCGGCAGAAAATGGGGAACGGAGTGTCTTACACTAAATTCCCTCTGCCTATCCTACTGTGTGCAGGATACAGCGTGAAGCTGATTTTTAAAATTCATTAATATTTTCCATTTTGTAAATAAATTTCACTTAGACCTAGACTCACGTACCGGATGCACGTTTAATATCGGTATCAGATACTCGCCTCGATACGGAAATTGAATTCTTCTACAGTTTTATAACGCTCCTTCAAGATAATCAGCGTCGGTAATAAATGCTCCTATAAACATTCCTTTATTTATGTTTATATTTACGTTATTATATGCTTTTATTAAAGTTTGAGGCCAGTCGTGGCGCAGGGGCACAAAGTGTGGCTGTAAACACGACCGGTTGTGAGTTCGATCCCCACTCGAGGAAATTAAATATTTATTTAAATTTATATTTTCATTTCTTCACTCTGGTGTCTAGGCAAAGCGCGACATTGAGTTCTACTTAACCCGCAATGCCTTCAGAATTCAGCGGAAAGTGGGGAACGGAATGTCTTAACACTAGATTCCCTCTGCCTACGCTGCTGTGTCCGGGATACACCGTGAAGCTGATTTATTTGATTTTTATAAAGAAATTATTACTGTGTTTATATATTTACATATATATAAAAACATATTATAGAGCTATAAATCCCACCCTGTGACTCCTTCACCTTTTATTGCGGTAAATATCCGATCCAGAGCCATAGCCATTTTTATTGTCATACCGTTTTATGGCTATTCATTTATTTTTCCTTTGCAAATAGTCCAATCTTCTAAATTCTCAATTATCGGCCCAAAATGAAATAGTTAAGTAATAGTTTGTTAAGTAATAGTATTTAAGATTATATTTTTTTGAATTCAGGCTGTTCATTGCGTATAGCATGGTAGACAGAGAAATCTTAATGTTAAGACACTCCGTTCTCCTTTTTCCGCTGTTCAGTGGCGGGACTCAACGCAAAAAGAAAATATTAAATGTTGAATTTCGCGTAAATGGAATCAAACTCACTACCATTGCGTACACGCTGATTTACATTTTGAATATATAAATATATCTTTAAAGATAACAATCAGATTTCAACCAGCAACCACGGTTGAAACAACCAGTTATAAATTACCTACCCTCCAATATGCAATATTTTTCGCTGAAAAAGTATTGGCGCTCGGCAGCATATTGTCCTTCTGTTTAAACGTTTTGAGGCTGCCACTTATTTGAACGAAACAATACGAACTCAAAATGGCAGCTGTAGCTCTGCAAAATAGAAATTGCGGTTTTAATGACAGTAGGGAAACTGATAAGTGAATAAAATGACTTTATCCAAAGTAATTATATAAATCTCTATATCTTATAAAATAAGAACGATTTTTTTCTCTGTCTGGCCTTTCTATGCTATCTTCTTCTAAACCACCCAACGGATTTTGATGCGGTTTTCACCATTATGTAGAGGATTTCTCAGGGAAGGATCATATATGGTTTATTATATGTATATTTTATTGTAATTTGACATAAATATGATAAATGTGTATAAAGTCCTACCCGTTGAGACACTTTCACGCGTGCGCTGCTTTAATGGTAAGTCCTACATGAAAACAATGTACTAGAGTATTATTCCTCTTAACAAGATCTACAAAAAAGTCAGCGACAGCATATTCGTATCTTCTAAGGATAACATACAGTGAGCATATTTCTGTCTAAAAATAGTAATTTAAATATATTTTTTATTTTGAAGGATGTTTGTCCATAATGGTATCAATCCTTATCCTTTTAAATACTTTATTATTTTTCTACGTTAAATGAAGATAAAATTTGCTCTTTACACTAATTTGAAATTACGAATAGTTTTAGAGAAAAACGCATTTAATTGTTGACACATCACGCCGGCTATAAACCGCAGTTTTGGCGCAAGTTTTATTTATTACCTTACTCTCAGCATATAAATAAGTATATTAGTTACGTTGGCCATTTAATGTAGATCAAAACTGTCTTTTACTGTTTTTCATTTTAATAAGTACTTTAGAA